>DWJZ01001790.1:0-21788 GCA_018249125.1 Asbolis capucinus
TGAACATAATAATCATCTCAAAACGTCATCCGTCAAACTCTCTTTCAAGACCACCACAGACTATACATATGTGACAGCGATTTTAGAGTGTCGAGAATATGACCTCCACAAATGTTTTCAGTTGGCATGTCTATTGGTCAGGGTCCGCATGGACCCGCTGAGGCACGCGCAAAGGCTCTCTTTCGAAATCAAACCTAATAAAATGGCCTAATAGATATGGTCAAAGTCTCAATATATAAAAATGTTACCTTGACATAAACAAATCGATGTAGAAGAATTTAGTCGAAACACGTTTACCCGTTGCTTCCATATCTAATCGAAGGTCGCCGAGATGAATGTATGTCGTTGTGACATGATTCACGACATCGCACAGCTAATCTTATCGAGGAGACGAGCAGTGTGGGGCGACCATCTCTCGCAGACCAGCGCCTAACATGTTCTACGTGCGCCGTTTATTCGCGCTCCCGGTGGCTGCATACACATGGTGCGACTTCCAGGTCGTTTGATTGGGTTTCGATTGTTTGAGTGTGGTCTGTGTGGATGGTAACGAATAGTGGTGTTCAGGGGCGTCGGCGGCGGGGGCTCGGAGAGCGGCCGCGATTTCGTCATCGAGCGGGAGAGAGAGAGAGAACGAGAAAGCGAGATGGACAGACCACGGCGGCAGGTAACTGTTACACATTTTAATATTTTCGGGAAACATTAATATATGAATAGGTCAATTGATTTAATAAAACTGTGATCGATATCTGTCCTGCAATAACATGATAATAACGATGATTTTTTATCTATGTAGGCCAGAGGCTTTCTGAAAACATGAAAAAGTTGCGTAAAAGATCACCGTTCATTACTTTACTATAGCAGGTATTAACCATAGACGAAGTATTTAGTTCCTACATCTATGGTATAAACATAAAACATTAGCACATGATAATCGAATCGCGCGTAATGATTGATAAGTATCAATAACGGCAACTTTATCAGAATAGATTAAAATATGGACTCACATATTAAAATACTAGCCTCGAATAATATTAAAAGGAAGAATAAATATAATGTTTTTAAAGAAACTAATATCTGGCTATATAGACTGTAAATATCTTCTCCAGTACATCAACTTTAGCGTTCCACACAAGTATCCGCGACATGCGATCACAAAAATTTTTCACGTGACTGTTGGTAGGACAAATCTCCAAAAAAACTCTCCACTAGCAAAAATTTGTCTCGATTATAATCGTATAACCGCTCTACATAAAGATATTGATATTTTTAGCGACACTTGTCTTGGTCTTAAAAATAAACTAAAATCAGCCAATTTCAATTATTAACGCTTATTTTCTTTATTATATAGGTATATAAACAAATATAGGTATAAATTAATTGTATTGTTATATAGGTTTAATATTGTATAGGTATAGTATATATATATATATATATAAATGCGACTGTATTCATAATTTATCTGCATCACCATGTTACCTATTTGTCAATTGTAGAATGCTGTGCATGCCTGTAATTGGCTTACATATAAATTAATGTATTTTTCTTAAATACTAAGTAAAATTGTATATATATGTTTCGCTGTTGGCATGTGTAAATAAATAAATAAATATTGAAAAATAACGTTCATGAAAATGATGACCAAGTAATTTGAAACGCTCTAATCGTTCTTTAATGTTCAAGGGTAGACCCAGGCAGGGTACTTATCATAACGCTGGAAAAGCGGCGTATTCTGCTTATAATGTTGACGCTTTGAGTCTGCCGAGGACCGTCACGTGGTCCAGAATAATAATGAAATTGAACTTGACGAAGGTTTTTCTCAGTAGTCGAGGTCGATGAAACGCGTGTAAGGTTGTGATAATTAATGTAATTTGTAATTAATATAGTTGTTGATAATCTGTCCCACAGAACCACAAGAATTAGTAGAAGTGCTATGTAAGGGAATTTGTATTAGAACCGCTGTCGCCAAACTCACTCATACCTTTTTCGTGTTACATTGCTACTACTAAAGAAAACAATGCTTCATTCGTCGTATATAACTTATTCAAGTGTATTCTAAAACCTACGGGACAATTTTTGAAAATAAGTATGAACCACCATGACAACGTTTTGCTATAAAATTAACTTTATTCGAAAGCACTAAGGATGATTATTCAATTATATGTATATATTAATTTTTTAATTTCATTGTTTTCCTACAATAATGTTAATACTTACCGACATATTTAATAGCTTAATTACCGTTTAATAATGTTATATGTCTGTTGCAGTCACATTGTGACCCTTTTCTTATAACTTTAATTGGTCATGAGTAATTTATTTCCTAAAATCTATCCTTTAATTAATTCCTGAAATACATAGTTTGTTTACATTTGATTTAATTGACAATACGACACTGACAGACTAAAAATGTCACAGAATATTAATCGATTATTACCACAAACCCTATCGAGTGTCATGGGGAACGGACCAGACTACCGAATGGTATTTTTTGCCTTTTATTTAAATAATTTTATAAATCATCTAATTTTCTTAAATTGTTCTCCCTTCAACATAAACAGTCTTTTAAATAACTTATAACATTATATTATTATGATGTATAATATAGACCGAACTTTAGGTTTATGGCCAATGATGATTGTCTTTGAAGTCTTGTTTTGACTCAAGTGAAAAGTGTGAGCATGGCGCACAGTACCGCCACAACTTTCATAGAACTTACAATTTCTGCTAGGGATCTTTGCATTGTGACCAAATTCAAAGCTGTATATCAATACTTATAAGTTAAATCATAATAAAAATAGGCAGAGTTAAATCTGCAACACAAGTAATGCTAATGCATTAATAAATCTATAAACAAAATAAAGTAAAATGCAGTTCCTAAAACAAAACAAAACCGCCAGCTCATCGGCCCGATAATGAACGTTATCTCGAGATCGACATCCACGGTAGATTATAGGACAATGGAAGCTCTTGATGACGCCGGTACTGTACCGCATAAACGGAAGCGAATTATATTGACGATGACGATGCGGCAGGCGTTATCGCTAGATAGGGATCGATACCTCTACCCGACATTAGTCGCGGTCGACATGTCGCGCTCCTACCACACCTACACGCGCCAGCAATGGGAAGCAGTACTCTTCGTCAGTAACTAATCATTCATTTCCCTCTTCTAGCGAAAATTCAAACCGGACGGTAACTAGACGTTATATTTGCTTTTCAGCAAATGTCAGCTCAGCTCGGTCGAGGCGATCGGGAGCGGGGGGGCTCCGGCGGGGAACGGGACGACGCATCCTCGACGGGGTCGGAACGGCTGTACGAGCAGGATATCGCGATTCTGAATCGGTGTTTCGATGACATCGAGAAGTTCATCGCGAGGCTGCAGCACGCGGCGGCCGCTTCCAGGGAACTCGAGCGGAGACGACGCTCCAGAGGAGGGGGAAAAAGGTCGGGGCAGGCACAGGGCGCGGGAGAGGGGATGCTGGCGCTGCGCACTAGACCTCCGCCAGAGCGTGATTTCGTAGACGTTCTTCAGAAGTTTAAACTGTCGTTTAACCTGCTGGCGCGGCTGCGCGCTCACATTCATGACCCGAATGCGCCGGAGCTTGTACACTTCCTGTTCACGCCGCTGGCGCTGATAGTGGACGCGGCGCAGGACGTGGCGGATGGGAGGCTGCCGGGCAGGGTGGTGCAGCCGCTGCTCACGAGGGACGCCTTAAACTTGTTGGCGAACTGCGTCACCAGCAAGGAGACTGAGCTGTGGCATTCCCTCGGAGACGCCTGGCTCATTCCCAGGTAATATTTCGATAAGGCAAATGTATGTTTTTCATTTAAGGAATGTATTTAATCAATTTTATTGATCGTCACAATATTTATTTTTTCATGGACTTGATGATTCTTAAAGAGCAAACAGTTTGTGAGATTGGAGATTAAGCGAGATTTTAATCCAACTAATACCTTTATCGGTTTATGGAAAACATGTCTGAAGATAACATTATTATCATTGTTCAGCAACCTCATGCACTTGCTGCCCTTTCGACATTTACGTACATATACGTACAGCTGCTCTACTATCGGCGGGCGCTCCGCAAGGGGACGTACCTTTTCTTCTCCGTGTTGCTATTTTCATCAACTCTGTAAACTAAATTTTATTAAATGAAAGTAATAAAAAAAACACTTGGAAATGTAGCCGACTCTACTATTATTTCGTAATTTTTGGTTTCAAGTAAAATACTATTTTTTTGGCAGTTTTGATTTTTTGTATGCTTTAGAATCGGTGGAATGTTTGAATCGCTTGATATTACATTTACTGGCGCTTGTTCGCCATAAGAAGCTACTTGTCTTCATTAATCTCTACCCTTAAACACATTCAATCATTCATAAATTAGTGTAAGTTAGCATCATTCAGTAAACTTTATATTCAACTGAACTCAGTGCAAACTCGATCTGGAATTTATAACATACAAACTTGTCAAATTTATACGGAAAAAAATCATTAAAGGTATTCCACGATGTGTCGGTCTTTTAAGCCAGTTTTTAGTAAATAATTACCATGGTGGCTTCTAGGGAGCAATGGAAGACGACAATCCCTCCGTACCAGCCGGTGTTCATGGACGGCTGGTCCCCCGACTACCAGGTGGATGACCAGCCGCTGCGCAGGTAACAGACAGCCCGGCATATCGTCGCCATTCTTTATGTAATCGCTTGCTCGTGTGGACTGTCGTCTCGGGACGTATACTAGTCCGGTGTATGATGTAGCAATCCAGCACGAAATTCGCTAAAATCATTTACTTTGAACGCACCTTTTAAGCCACACCATAACCATTTCATGCTTCGTGTGCCGTTTTCACTTGTGCGTGTGTGTGAAGGGCATCCCCGCGGCGCAGCGAGGCAGGGCGGGAGGGGGTGCGGGAGGAGGGCGCGGGCGAGCGGGACGCGCGGGACGGGAGGGACCCGTACGAGCGCGACGAGACGGACCTGTACGGCGACCAGTACGCTCCCTTCCCCGCCAGAGACCCTAGGTACGCTGTTTGTTTGTAGCTTGCTCGTTGTCACTACAATATTCGTATTACGTTTCGTCTACTTCACTGGCACCACACTAACTAAAATTATTAAGAAATACAATATCAATCCTGTAGCTCATTTGGTGTAGACATGCGTCTGTCGAAAGCAGCTATGTGGATTTTGTCAACAAACATTAAATGTATCGTAACTTGTGACGTGCTGGAGTTTTGTTTGATGGGCGTTTGTAATGTCATAATGTACTTACGTTATAATATGTGATATATACGAGTAAAAGAACATCCTTGCATTACCGAACTTGTTATGACAATTATACTAATTGTTATTGTCTAATTAAAATCCTTCAGAAACACGCGGACGTTGACACGAGACGATTCCGGCTCGGCGGCATCATCGCCGGACCGGGAGCCGCCGTACCGCCCCGGACCGGACCGGGACGACGGTAAGTTGTTTTATGACTGCTGCGAAACAGGATCTCCAGTAAATGTTATATTGTTCATTTACATAACAACTTGCGAGCAGTAATGTATATGTGTGTGTGTGTGTGTGCAGACGACCTGGGCGAAGCTTGGGCGCGCGGGGTAGCGGCGCGCGGGGGGCGGGTGGTCCGCGTGACGTACCCGCGCACCGCCAACAACGACAAGGAGCTCAGCGTCGTGCGCGGGGAGTACCTCGAAGTAAGTACTACATCGACCCATTCCACGGTATCGTCATCATGTGCGGCCAGGGCCGTCCAGGGCGGGTTGTAGCTCAATACTGACACTTAATTCCTTTAATAATTGAAGTTACTTATACGCAACCTCCGCAAACGATCAGTTTAACAATCTGAATTTCAAATATATAAACTCAAGAGAAACACACCCGTTAGTATACTCGTACAAAGCAGCTAAGTCGCAAATTTGCTTCCTTGATCTAAATTCAATTGAAATAACGAATTAAGTACTTCATTAAATATATATTGTGGGTATAATAGCTTAGTAGTATGTATCACGACGTATGATGGTAATGTTGACCGATACGTGTGTGTCCAGGTGCTAGACGACTCCCGCAAGTGGTGGCGCGCGCGCAACCGGCGCGGGGTGACGGCGCACGTGCCGCACACCATCGTGGCCCCGCTGGCGCCGCCGTCGCCGCCCGCCTCGCCTCCGCCGCACGACCCGCATCTCTACCCCAACCCCATCTACACGCACTACCAGGTACACACACATCTTTACTTACAATTCACAACAATCATTGTTTTCCTCCTGTAGTCGTTGCAACATCTTGTGTAATGATGTATGAATACTCTGCATACTTATTACATAACAATAAAAAAATCCATTTAAGACATTGTAACAAGTTGTGCGCCGTATGTTACCTGTTACTTTAATGACAGACAGTCGCTTGGACAGATCACAGTTTGGTGAATTAGGTATTTCTGGCTGGTTGTGCTTTATTTGCTCCGTCTTGAAATGATGACTGTGTATTGTGGTTTCCAGGAGGGCGGAGGGCGAGGATCCGGCGGCAGTAGCCCCACGGGCGCGGCGGGTAGGGCGGGAGCGGGGCCCGCGGCGGGTGCGGCCGACTGGGTGCGCCGGGAGCGCCTCGGCAAGAAGGGCGAGTTCCGATACTTCTAGCGACCCGAGCTTCCCTAATCGGCTGTCCGCGTGCCGTCTAGCCATCTGGCCGTTTAACCGTCCGGCCGGCTCTACCTTACGAACGTTATCAACTGATGTCCATCGTTCAAATAGTACCCAATACCCAAACATAATGCTGGAATTTAACTTGACAATATATGTTGATATTATCAGAAATTTAATAATTACGATAAGCACATCAGTCTCGATTGTACTAGTATTTTTGTTTAGTCTTTATTTGTCTCGAAGTATTTGACATGGAAATCTAGTTAAACGTAAGAGTTACGTCTAGGAGATAACACATGTAAGTGGAGTCGGCAAGCGAACTTCCCGCGACCTCTTACCACCTGTACTCTACCAAAATTCGTCATCGTCACATTGTAATCACGTTTTGGCGATTTGGAAATCCTTTATTTTAATAGGTTTTATACACACAAGGGACTTTAGTTCTGTCCGCTTACAAGGTTATTATGATATGAACAAGCTTCTATAATCCTTCTGTGTACGTTCTAAAAATGATGTAACGCCAAATGATGCTTCTCATTCGAGTATGTGTGTGTTTCCGACAACACTGTTTAAATTTCACTTTATTTCTTTCTGCTTTTACAATAATTAAATGGTGACCAACCTGTGGCTTCAATATAGTACAAATCAATAGTATTTCGAAGGATTCAACTTTCATAGCGCTCCCTAGCGATAGACTGAGACCACGACACTTGTTCACGTTCTTGTATTTTGTCGTTCCGATTCCCTCCTTATTGTGATATATTCTTTATTATAATGCGGACCTGCATCATAACAGTAGCTCACAATAAATTCGCGAATGCTCCTCTCCCACCAACCGAAGTGCACAATTCGTCCATTCTAACGGACTCATTAGTCATAATAATTTATGTAATTAATTGTAATTAGGTATTTATTTAGAGTGGTAGCGCTCAACTTCGATCATATCTACGTATTTCAGTAGTATTGGATGTAGCGAGCCTATAGGACTGTTCCTATATGAGCCTTTCTTATTATTAGAAGATGTTAATCTTAATATCTTTTTTACGGACTTTTGAAGTGCAGCTACTTATATTTTAACAAATTCTCGCCATATTCAAACAGACGATAACCTGTAAATTAGCTAGTAGACGGCGCTGGTATCGGATATCGTTCTTCTCTGTGTGGATGTTGTGTGTCAGTGTGCTGTAATGTGTCGCCGTCTCTGTGGGCCCTGCGGACTTGTGCTGTTCTCTTGTAAAAAGTGTTGTTGTTATCATTTTAAGTCACGACATTGAGACTTTTTACAACAGCCATATATAACGTTCTGTACTCAAATAAATCACGGCTACTTCATATATTATATACTTAAGGTTCATTATCATATTATAATTAGATGATGACAGCTAATGGGCATAGAGCTACTTCATTGTCCGTACTCTGTTTCGTGTGTCAGCAGAGAATATCCTCAGACACATGTCCTCTGGTACTACGCAGTGTTATATAATGCAATACGATAATGTTTACTCATTAATACTAATATGTCGAGGGTTAGTGAGGAGCGGCCGACCGCCGCCGCGCCGTCTGCCGGGCTGCGTATTGCGGGACCGCTCCGCTAGTTTACTTGTTTTAATATTAAACAGAGTCTATTTTAAAATACTGTTTAGATATTGTTCGCCGATGCGAGGAGTTGTTCGATGTGGATTGTAAATTAAACTATATTATGCTCCAAATGTTTATGTTGGTCGTCGAAGGGGGCTCCTTGGAGGCTCGTAGTAAAATCATTTTAACGTAAATTTTTAATATGTTATTGAAATATTTAAAAGACGTAAAATAAATTTTACCAAATCTTTTTGTTGGAAATGAAAATATGTGAAGCATTTTTTATAGCTAAAAAACTGCCAAATAGGAAGGTACCGTTAGTGGCGCCCCCTCCCGGCCTTCTTGTCGCCTGTTTAGTTAATGCTCCGTTTTTGTATTTACATTTTTATATATTAAATTTTTTACCAAATCTGGTGGTTGTCTGTTCACTCCTCTTTGTTCTTATTGATATAAATAAACAGTGTAGATAATATAGATAAACTTATAGATTGAATTTTTGTTAACGAATAGTTGCCTGTTATGAAATAATAAATAGTAATTTAATAAACAATTCTATAATCCAGCGACAGAGCTGCCAACACTCCCATTACAATGAAAAATAAATTAATTCTTTCGTCTTATCACACGGTTAGATAACGGAACACAAAGATAATTAAATTTATGGTATTTTCACTAATCTTCGGTTGATTGTGTGCCGCTTTGCTTTTTAAGTTCTGTGTGTGTGCGTGTGTTGTTCGTGCTGTAGCGCTGGGTAAGGTAAGTGTCGTACTAACTACGTGTACATTCATAGCTATTCAAATCAGTTCGAGTTTCAATGCTTATAATGTTACTATATCATAAACAACATATTGTGGAATGACTCGTAATTAAATTCTTTAATTTTCTTAAACGATTTCAGTTTGATATTTCCTATAGTTCATTCCATAATATGCTTCATAAATACCCACGAAATTCATTTGAACGCTTCACTTGCCATTTCTTGGAACTTCTGCTAAACCTTTTAATATACACACAAAGGTGTACCGGCGCGCGCCGTCCAGCAGCAGCCGGCTCCTCCGCCCCCGCCGCCGCCGCCGCCCCCCGCGCCGCCCGCACCCGCCATGCCCACCAAGACTGACACTATGAAATGTAAGCTTTAGGTGGAATATTCTTTATTTTAACTAATTTATGCACCTCCTCAGACTTCACTGCATTATTCTGTGCGGTTAGTTGAACTGTTGTTGTTGACTGTAGGGTTTGAGTGTACATGTTTGAGTTGACGACAAATTATGTTCTGCAGCCAACAAGTCGATAGCGAGCACGGGGACGCTGCACGAGGAGCTGAAGATGGTGTTGCCGCAGATCCAGCAGCGCCGGCTCGACTTCAAGAAGACTCCCGACATATTTATTGACCAGGTAATTACACATAACGATTACTGCGTTCATTATCGTAGTTACATATGTATATGGGACGGAAAAAAAACTGCCCGAAAACTTTGCTTTTCAAACAAAAATATTACGTTTTTTAAGAAATCTAACCCAGACGAAGTGGCGGAGTGGCTGGAGGCGAAGGGATTCAGCAAGCTGGCTGTGAAGCAGCTGCGCGTGCCGGGCCACCAGCTGTTCGCGCTGTCGCGGGTGCAGCTGGAGCGCGTGTTGGGTACCGACGAGGGCAAGCGCCTCTACAGCCAGGTGCTCGTGCAGCGGAATGTCTCCGGGGTGAGGCTCTTATACTGATCTGACACCTATTGAAACAGACTTAAATTTTAATATAACGGACATTTTTTTCCTTCTCACAGTTTCAGATAGCACTTACGACTTGCCTATATTTCAAACTCATGTCTAAGTATTTCGAAAGTATTCATCCAGTTTATGATGAATTTCCGTCATAGGAATGCATTTCATTGCTCAATTACTACTCGTAACAAATCAACACAAGCGGCACACGTATAGGGTAAACGTAGGTTCTGGTATTTATTTATAAATTTTATAATTACAGCAATGGAATATCTAACAAATGTTACGCTTTTTATTATGAATGTACCAACTACAACAAACTAAAGCACACCGCGCTCTTGTTAGGAAGTTGACCAGAGCACCAATGATTTGATTGATCCTAGCTTAGAAGCGCTGTCTTAGTCGTCACTGTGTTGATTTTGTCATAGCAATAAACATTCACTATACTTCATACCATAATCTTTTAACCAATATGCATCAAAATAATCTTTTTTCGCTTCCGCTCTGCAAATAAGTAAATACAGTACTGTTAATAAATCGCTGACAATGATTTTACACTTATATTCGATAATGATATGTGACCAATTATATTGCATATGTCACAGTAATCATTAGAAATCCAATATCGTTCATGCATAAGATACGAGTTATAAATTTTTCGGTGTTGCCGGCGCGCGCAGTACAAGACGACGTCGGCGTCGGAGCTGCAGAGCATCCTGCGCAAGGTGCGGGAGAAGGTGGAGGTCACGTGATACAGCTGTCCGCCGACCTGGACGACTCGGCCAGCGGCTGCCCTCCCGCCCTGTACCGCAGCTCGTCTTATTGTTGACTAGTGAATATTAATTACCATAATTGGCAGCATTTAGTGTTACCAAGGATACCATCAACTATCAATGTTAGGAGTATGATTTTTACACTTATTTGCAGTAGTTTTCCTAATCGTCGTAAGTGTAGTTAGGTAACTTAGTTCACATAAAATAGTACACGTGACACTATTATCACAATCCTATTATGTAAGCAACTGCTGCCTTGTGATGTTAAAGTGTTATTAGGGCAACGTCCGGCATTGCGGGCAGGTGTACTCTTCAAACACATATAATTCTGTTTTATTTTTGTTAGTATTTCAACATTAGTGTACTATTCTAAGTTTATTATTTAGTGTTTTAATTAATTTACTACCATTGTACGAGAACTTCGCTACGCTGGTGTGATCGAGATCACGGAACTAACACGCAGCCACATTTATATTTTTAATTTTAAGAAAGTAAAATGATTGGTCACCCTTATACTATCCTTTGTTATGAAAACTAAACTGTAGCTAGTATCATGACAATATTTTAGGTTTTAAGAAATACTTTAATAATAATGTTTTTATAGGCCTTCCTGGCTCAGATGCAGGTGCAGAGTGCACCTAGATGGTGAAACTGTAGACAGTCACTGCGAGGGGGAGGGTCAGTAATATAACTTGTCTATTATTGTAACTGTGTTTTATATTTAAATAAAACTTCTCAATATAAAACAGCTGTATGTGTATATTTAATATATCTCATCAGAATAACACAGAGTTCTTCCGCTAAACTAGTTCTACAAATGTAGTACCTTTGTATATAAAATAAATATAAAATCTCCCAAATAGCTACCAGTACGTAACAGAAAGAGAGCGCGCACATTGGACAGATGCATCCGTCCCATTCCCGCGACCTTGAGCAATGCGCAGCCGTGCGCGCCCTCTGTGATAGCGTATCATTACTATAACTAAAGCCTATGTCTTTTCACATTTCGATTTTATTCATTAAATAGATCTTATTACAATACAAAATATTATATAAAAATGATTGTACTTCATGACATACATAGTTTAAAATAGATTTACATTATAACATTACTTCACTATAAAAATTATATAAATCTTACTTTACACCGAACTAACCTCTAATGAGACGACGATCAAGTAAATAATGTCTGTCGCTTACAGCTCACGACACGACGGCGACACGGCTACGACTAACGAGTATGGCACTGTAATGTCGCTTAACCTAAATCAGAACAATATAAACAAATTATAATTTTGTGTAAATGTAGAAAAACCTACAATTTGTCCACACAACACTACTCGGCCCGCGAGGAACACTGGCGCTCACACTCACGGACAATGCGTCCACACACACACAGATCACAAACAAATGCAATATCACATGTACTGGTCCTCAGGTGAAGCGCTGGTGTCTCGAGGCCTCGAGGCCTCGCCATAGCAATCCTCATCTTAGTATATATCTAATTTGTATAATAATTAGAATGATAACCATATGAACGACCCGCACTACACTAGGAGACCCTGCACAGGAGCTGTATATTGATCTCATCATACAACTATTAACAACTTAAAAACATATAACATATTATTATTTAGTATAAACAGGAACTTGCAAGTGATTGCACTTCCCCTTTTGAAATGATTGAATCTCCAGAACCAACTGACTCGTGAAACAACCTCACTTCAGGCTGCCCTGGACACCTCACGAGTATGCCTACTGTACAGTCTATATTATGTAGTCTTATAATGAAATATAATCGAAGCTCATGCGGCCCGATGAAAACTAATTGGTGCTGACAATATTTTAAAATGAAATTGGTATCGTATCTTTCCTTGCTTCGACGTAAAAGTTAAACTTTTACAGCAATTTTCAACAATCAATATGCCACAGCTGTATTTCACTGAAATTGTAAAAGTAAATTGAGCTCGGAAAATCTGTTAATATAAAGTCTTTTATATAATATTGTTGTAGACACAGTATGGTGCGCTAGCACCACGGGTTCTTGTCGACTATTTCAGTTACTTGACATAAAGATCATAACAATCTAAGCATCTTTCCATCACACCATATTACGGCACAGTGTTATTATGGAACTAGCCGGCAAACGAGCAAAAATACCAACCGATGGTGAGTGTTCACCGTCGCGGGAACGATAACGAGTCGTTTGACGGCCGACGAACAACAGAGCTATTACAGCCACATGCTTTCGTTACGTGTGTAAGAGTGTTGTACGGCATGGTGGCTGGTGGTATAAGACGAGTGATGGTCGGTGGTGGGAGTGGTGATTACGAGGGGCGGGCGGCGACCCGCGCGGCGATGGCGGCCGTCAGTGCCGACCCCTTCCCGCTGCCGTCCTCCGCGCCCAGCAGACTGAACTGCAATTAACATACAACAAATGTTACAAATTTATCATTAGTTAGGCTATATATCCTCACACTAAGACCAATAGAAGCGGAGCACCAATGAAGAATGTTGCGTTAGCACAAAGTAACTATGTAAGTCGCGGGCGAAAGCCAGTAACTCATACAGCTCAGGCAAGATCGTTAATGGTTCCGTCCATTTGTTTAGAACTTTGTTTCTTGTACACGACTGTGACTGAACAGATACAGTCAGTATCAGCTCTACTTCTCTTGACTAGACCCTGCGAGCTACCAGTGTCGGTTTCAGTGTTGACCAACCTTGTGTAGCGGCGCGAGCAGCGCGATGTAGTGGTCCATGAGGGAGCGGATGCGCGGGTGCCGCTTGAACACGGAGCCGTCCACCGCCACCGCCGTGTGCGCGCGGTCCATCCGCCGCAGCAGCGTCGCGATACCTGACGCACACACTCACAGTCAGCTGTAGTCGACACACACCGAGCGTGCCTCTAATGTTTGAGACATGCAAGGGCAGCGATAATCACTTACTACAGGGTGCTCAATTTATCGGTCTAGTATTTTTTATAAAAGGTTTAGCGAAGTTTTTTATTAACCTGTCAGTAGATATAACTTTTGTTTTATAATAGTTTGGTGACAATATACATAACATCTCTAGGTAATAATAAATAAATGTAATATCAGTAATTTCTCCGTCCGTAGGTATGTGTGGAGATAATTTATGGTCCGTAGATATGTGTGGAGAACTTACAAACAGAGACTAGCTGTGCCGCGCGGTTGGAGATGAGCCGTGCGACATGCTGCGCGACCAGGGCGTCCTCGCGCGTCACGCTGCAGCCGCAAGCCGCGCCGAGAGCTGCGGCCGTCCCGCGCCACTCGCCCGCCACGTTCTCCCTGTTACCACCATACCATTACTTGTTAATGAAGTGCTTTTACATACAATTTTAGAAAAAATCATCTTCATCTTCTGTTTCTCGATATATGTATTTCAAAGTAACTGTTGTAATGCCTAGTATCGATACCTCGCGAACAAATCGCGGGACCCGGATATGAATCGTGGCGGGGGAAGTACATTTGTTGAATTTGTTCAAATAGTTTTAAAAGATCGTTGATTTGTAGTTGTATCAACTCACTCCTCAAACTCGCTGAGGTGCGCGGAGAGCAGCTCCGCGGGGGCTGCGGGGAAGAGCCGGTCCCGGGCGAGCGCCGCCAGCGCCGCACGAAGCAGGTCACCCAGGTACTTCCCACCGATGTACTTTTCGAACCTGATCACACATTGTTACTGCCAACTTTATCTCGTTTTTGTAATAAACATAAGTTTACTCATTTACTAGGCCGCATGGACGACACAAATAACTCATTACTAGCCAAATTAGAAGAAGGCAACAGAATTACACCCAGCGCGACAATAGAATTGCTCAAAAAATATTAAAAACCAATGTATGGTTTTAATATCCGACTTCAGTAAAATGACAAAGGCCAAGTAAACTGTCCGTTAGATCTAACCTTGGCGAACATTCCAGTCATACAATTTACTCAAAAGGTTTGAAGCTCACGTGAAAGAGGCAGTGAGCAGCGAGTTCGCATCGACCTCACGGTCGAACTCGGTCTTGAGGAAGTCGAGGCAGCCGTTGTCCCCGAAGGCGCCCCACTCGATGTCGACGCAGACATCACGCACCCGGTCGTGCGCCGCCTCCCAGTGCAGCACGCGGTCGGCGCGCTCCATGTAGCACCCGTTCGACCCCGTGCCCATGATCACGCCGATCTGGAACAGTTGTCGTCTGCTCGGCACTTCCTCCATAAGGTAAGCGCTGTATTATAGTTAGCCTGCCATTGGCAGAGTTCCCATGTATTTGGAAATATTGTAGACAAGTGTGTCTTTTTAAGTAGTACCCGTATGTATTATACACAAAAATAACCTAACTGAAATAAAAAATATATATTTTAGTCCCAATAAAATTCTGCTCGTAACAAAACAATGTAACAAAATCAGTTCTTATACAAATCAGTAGTTAAGATAAAAAAATAAAAATAATTACCGTGAACTGCTCCTCTATCGAGTGTAAATTACGACTTACTAATACTGACAGACCACGAAACAACATCAAAATGAGGTTATTACAGTCGTGGGATTGCCCGTAGAGCATTGACGAAAAGCGTTGCTAGCTTGAGAGTACGAAATAAAAGTGACGTTCAATAGTCGCGAGATTCCTTGTAAAGTTGCTTCGGAAGTTTTCATTCTATATTCTGATACTCCAATTTAAAAAAACAACAACAATGCGCCGTTCAAATCCCCCCTCTCATCCTGTAACGACTGTGTCGTACAAAGAGGCTCGGTGGGCCCCGCGACATAACCTCTAAAACGGGGTTGAAATTGATGGGTATGATATACTTAAAATCCATTACTTAAATGTAACATCCGCCTGGTAAAGGCTGAGGACTTACCTGCTTCAGCTCTGATACATTGAAGGAAGTCACAAGGCAGTCAGTTCAGGTCAAGAGATTTCCCCAGAAAATGGAGTTAATCGTCGATTATAACTGACTAAACACATTGGAATATCAAAACGAATGGGTCGCGGGGATTACTACTTTGTAATTATCGACGCCCACAACGCGTGATAGGTGTTAGCGGCACCAGGTGCCGCTGCAGCCAACAAAATTATCACTTTCAATTCACAACAGTAATAAAAAACTCATTACCAATTAGCTAGCCTCCGATATCGTTTACAAAATTGAGGAAATCCGAAAAATTCGCGACCGAAAACGCGTGCCTTCTTGACTAGACGGCGTTCGCTAACCTTCACTGATTTGCTACTTAAAAATATGCACGCACCCCTCACAAGCAAGCCGCGGCAGCAAACGCCTGATCGGCTAGAGTAGCAAAATGCAGGAATTGAAATTATCTATTCCGAACGGCAATGTAACATTTACAAGACTCCCCTCCCCCTCCAAATTGCGTTACGTTATACTCCAACGCTTCCTAGGATAGGTGACAACTTGGGCAAGAAATCTTAATTGCGTTTCCGTATCTCGGAAAGTCATCGGCCGTCGCTGGTTATCGTCAGGTTTTAATTTGACATTTGGGTCAGCTTGATGGATTTGAAAAGAGAGGAGAGAGGATACTCTAGGCCTCCTTACCTGTGCTAGATTGGGCAATCAGAGAATGGACAGAACGGAGAGTGGTTAAAGCAAACAACATGCCTAAAACAATTGGAACCATCCCTATTTATCTGTATATTTAACTACAAAACCTACGGACACGGTGGTAACTTACAGCAACATCGGGGTCTATCTGTGCACCGGCGACCAGCGTGCCGGTAGTGTCGTTGAGCAGCACCTGCACGGTGACACGCAAGTGTCGCCGTCGGAGACAGGCCTGCAGCAGGGCGGCCACGTCCACGCCCTCCATACCGCCGCAGTTGAAGCTCTTCGTCCAGGTGATCAGCTCGCCCGACGAGATCGAGTGTTGCTTCATCGGGAATGAAAATGTGAAGCCTGCAAAGAGAGTGAGTGGGTTGTGTTATAGTTTGGACGAAATTATCATATGAGACCGATGAGAACCGTGAAATGAAAATTAGTAAGCACGTGAGTGAGTGAGGCACCAAAGCCTCAAGTATCTTACTGTACATTTTCTTCTAGTGGTTATCGACTAATATAATAATGATTTATGAGCCAAATTCATTTATTTAATTTCTGCTAAGTCATTGAAATTTGAAGAACATGTGAGCCACCGTATGCCGTATTTACTGTATTTTTTATAAAAACACATGTCTTTCGAATCGCCCCGATAGATGTCGCTACAAAATGTTGGAGTGTTTTTCTACAGCGCAGCAATATTTACTAATAAAACAATAAAGTTGTTATAACTTACCTAATGTCAGAGTCATAAAGATTAATGAAGTTATCACGGAGATAGCGGCAACTATCACGTAAACGACGCTTTGTATGCTAATGGCGAATGTAGTGGACAAATTATCACTTTATGTACAAGTTCAGGTGGTGAGTGGTCGAGAACCATCCATCGATCACTCCAACACTCTCTATATCTCTGTAGAAATGTATGCGTCACATAGAAACGGCACCGTGGCTTCCTCCGTCGTTTGTTATTTAACGGTTTAAATTTTATTAAGAAGGATACAATGAACTACAACTACAGTACATCCCATTCTCCTGAAAGATTGATTCTATTCCTTATTATTTTCTTGAAAACCTTTGTGGTTCACCGCCATTTATTCCCAATAAGACCCACGAGAAAGTCGAATGGTGCGTTTACCGAGTGAGAGGTCCTGGTCTTCCAAGCCCTCCTCGCGCACGAAGTCCTGCACGCAGTCCGCCAGGAACTCGAACAGCTCCACCCCGGGCCCCAGTCGCAATTCATCGCTGTCAATATCCCAACATGTTACAATAATGTCAGCAAACAACCTCCAACAATCTGCGCTGGTGCAGCTTGGTGGAGTATGCTATAGGCCTCCTCAGTGACATAAAGAGACCCGTACTAAGTAGTGGGCCATTAATTAACTTAGCTTCCAAATGGGCTCAGTGTAGGGACCGTGGAGTAACCATCAAATGTCTTTGACCATAAAGCAGCCCGCAAGTAACATTGACCGAACGAAGAGTTGCTGGGGATCCCATGGCATTCATCCACCTAACATAGCCTCAATACAGGCCAAAACCTGATCTGCACTGATCTAGTCCATATTCGTAGAGGTTGCGCGCAGAAAGAGATTTAAACATGATGTAACATGATACAGTATCTGAGAGCACGATGCTCGATCACGGACCACAACCGCAGACCAGCTCGTCTGTCACTCGCGGGACGCATCTCCACTTGACACGTGTAAACTACACCAGCACATACTCTCAGCGTATCATTATTGATATGATTTTTAAATAATCAAACCCATAATCTCGCACTAGAATTCCAATTTCCGCAGGTGGCACGTAACACATCACCAAATGCTATGACCCAAGAACAATTGGATTCGATGTTACTCGATGATTTAGACTTTATAACACCTTACCAATATTAGTTGATATTACCTGATGTGATATTGTTTGACTTGTTCTCTGATGAGCTGCCCTCGGTGCAGCTCCAGCAGCAACACGCGGAAGTTGGTGCCGCCCAGATCCAGCGCCAAAAATACACCCTCCTCTGGAGAATGCGTACTTTTGGATTATGTTATCATTATTTTAAACGGGAGTGAACATAAAATGTTGGGGTGTTTATGTGCGTTTGTCTTTGTAATTTTCCTATCTTTTGAAACATCTTAGATGTAGAAGACCTATTCCAATAGGTCATCTGTTACATCTTAATGTATCGTATACTGGCCAATCCATAGTAACAAATGAACATTCCAAATGTTACATCGTGGCAAGTGCTCATTCTGATGCAAGTTATAAAGTTTCCAATATGTAGAACCACGCAAGCAAACCACGTACCTGTACCATCGGGCAGCTCCGGCACGTACGTATTCTCCATCTGCAGGCTGGAGGGCAGCTCCCGCAGACCGTTCTCAATCTCTCGCGTGAAAACCTCCTCTACTCGCCGCAGCGTGGCGCCACAGAGCGCCATGTCTGACACCCTCGCCTCCACCTACACGTCAAATCGAAATTAATAATCATCATTGCAACTCATAACCGTCGCACTGTTGAATATGACCTTAACCCTCATATTGTGACTATAGAGTCACAATATGAGGGTTAAGGTCGGGTCGACCAAGATGAACAGGTACGGAGTTTTACACTGCACTTAAAAAAAAACATTCTATGAGCCCTTCTGTGCTTCGGAGATCCCCATGTAGATCCCCATGACACGTAGATCCCCATGGATTTCCAGTTATCATTTAGCATTCGTTAAAGCATACCAGAGAAGGTATAAATTTCTTTGAGTTTGCTCGGCCACTAATCTTACCACCAATCTGCACTGGAGTCACGTGGTGGAGTATATACTCGGAGGCAGAGTAAGCCTCCTCAGTCAATAAGAGAGTCCCGTTTTCCACAGTGAGCCGTTAATACGTCCAGTCAATTTAACCAATTTAAAATAGGGTATCAATACACATCCTCCAGACATAAGTCACATGCCATTACTGGATCTCTAAAGAGTTAGGAATGAAAATAATACATATATACTATATAAACAACTACTACAGTCTGTGTGATCCTCATAACTTTAATGACGTGTCATGTCAGCCGCGTTGAGATGATATTAATTAGAAAGTTCCCGGCAGCCGGCAGCCGGCAGCAGGTGCCCGCATCCATGATAGACGGCACTGCCTGCTGTCCGACAGCCTCATCGCTCAACTCGGGTGTAGCTGCACTTTTATGGTCTATAGTTTAAGGTGTTGCCTCGTAATAGAATAACTTCCCCCAGCAGTAGATAAATTACTTTGATAGAAAAGGAGGCATGGTGAGCTTGCACAAGCTCCTGCTACCTACCAAGCGTTCATAGCCCTGCGGCTTGTTAGGATTGTTAGCGATCGAAAAAGTGAAGCAACAGCGGGCGCGGTCGGTAGGAGGATGGGTGACCGCTAGTGACAAAAAAAATCAAGAACGCTTCCGTTCGCCAGAGGGCACGTAAAGCCGTCGGTCCCGGTGGTTGTCGTTAGATAGCAATCGTTAAGCCATGTCGGAGGCCTGCAGGCGGCATAAAAACTTGATTTGGCAACTAACCCCTCCACCAATCCGCATTGGAGTAGCGTGGAGGAGTATGCCCTAGTCCTCCTTAGTATGAGGAGAGACTTGTGCTCAGTGGTGGGCCATCGATGGGTTGAAGTCAATTACAAGTTTAAGGGGAAAAAGTCTCCCTTGGTAAATTACACCCGACCAACAAACATGACCAGAATTACAACGAATACGACGAGCCAAAGTATTCTCGAGCGATATAAACGAAGAAAGATATTTCCAACATTATACTATCAAGTTATAGTTTACAGTTATTAACGTAATATACGAAGTGAATGTTTACAATTTTCAAAAACGTGGAATTAATTAGCTTAATAATCGCTGCAATCAGTCGTTTAATGGGGTGAAGACCATCGACGCAGTTTATCAGAGAAGATATGTTAACGTTACTTTACAAAGGTCACGCCGTCACAGACGGTACTATCGCGACCGTGCAGCCGGTACCGCATCGGTCCAGGGGAAAGTCTTCTATCGTGGAATAAGACATCCAAAATCCTGAACCATTGGCTTTTGCTTGCTTATTACGAAAGGGTATTTTTGACATACAACTAAAACTATATATGTTAATATTATGAAGCTTAAGAATTTGTTTGTTTGCTTGAAACCGCTAATCTCAGGAACTACTGGTCCGATTTAAAAAAATCTTTCAGTTTTAGATAGTCCATTTATTGAGGAAGGCTATGGGTTATCTAACATCACGCTGAGACCAATAGGGGGGCAACACCAATGAGGAATGTTTCTAAGTCGGGGGATTTTTTCCTATTCAGAGCTTCCGTTGCGTGCGCTGCGTAAACCGTTAAAGTTACGCAAAAATCATGTATAAACGAAACGAAATCGCGGGTTTAAGTTACCGTTAGCCCAAAGTAATTATTCCACGCATACGAAGTCGCGGGCGGAAGCAAGCCTACAATAAAACAAACGACAGGCAATTTAATTATTTTATGATAAATGATTTATTTTATGAAGTTGTAAAAGCCCTCCTGGAATAGTTCTCATAAACATATAAAACAATTTACTGTTATTAGCACAATAACACTTATTAGTCGTAAACGAGTGTTTTACATTAGAACGGAATATCTCAACACGCGGCAGGGGCGCCGCTCAGTGCCGGGTTAGTCCTAAAGCAATTGTCTGACTCGTGACGACCTCAGGGGCACCAGAAACATGAAATACGACTATATATGTGAAAATCCATGCTTTATATGACAATAGCGTTGACATTCGGGGCCATAGCTCTTTATTTGAGGATTGGTACTTGAGCAGCATGGAAGGACACTGGCACAGGTGGGATTTCGCAGAGCATTAAGTAGTTTCAGTCCAGCACTGGTGGCACTCGAGGCTTGGGTACAACGGAACATAGCGCTGTACATTTAACACATGAACATCACAAGTTGTAAAACTGAGGTAGTGAGTACAGCTATCGAGGAGCTCATTTATAAACCATGTTCAATGTTATCTGCAGTGTGACGTTAGTGTGACGGCCGTCACTGTGTAATTAGACAATTAAATGGATTGCTGCAATTTAGATTGTACCTATGTACATATGTATATAAACGCATTGTTCACAGCCATAACACCTTTATTTGATCTCCCGACGGAAGCTATGGCTTTCCAGTTTTAATGCGTATTTGTTAATTACCTAAATACAACGTTTATATATGTACTTTATATGTACGTACGTCTCTATATGTACTAAACAATTTAGTTAAGTAAGATACGGCCGCCAGATGTATGATACACTCGCAATGATTTTATTGTTTGCATGTGTCTTATTAACGTAAAACGCAACATTTAGTGCGATTACAAACAGCACGAAGAATTCTACTTACGAAATACTAACTGACCAACCTAATAATGTGTAATTACATAGTCAAAAGAACAGAAAAGACATTTACTAAGTTAGTGTGACCAACATCTTAGACATCATCACCACTTTCCATCAGGTGGGATCGATGTCAAGCATCAACTTATTTTATATAAAAAAA
>DWJZ01001791.1:0-21787 GCA_018249125.1 Asbolis capucinus
TCACCATAGCACAAGCTAACGCTTAGTTTGGGGTCAGATGGCCGTGTGTGAGTTGTCCAAAGATATTTATTATTATTGGTGTCCTTAAAAGAAGGCGTGAAAATAGTACTACAACTTTAGCAATTAAAATTCTAACGTTACAAGCAATTCCTTTAACTGTAACACTTTCAAGTTGGCGTCGCTTATATCAATCTGTATCCTTTAACGGTGCATTGGGCATTACACAAACAGTGCACAGATGCAGTACAGCGAAAGTGACAGAGAAACTGGGGAAGTCCGTCCTATTAGAATGAAATAGGTCGTGACGTACCAGCGACGTGGGTAGCATGTTGTCGTGTGTGTGAGAGGAATCGCTAAGGCGTTAGAGATAGGCTTTCATTGTTAGATAACAGTTACTTAATGGGATTTAAATTCATGTTTTTGAGAGAACTTGGAAATATTAATCTTTTTTAGATTTTTTAAAGGATAGTGGAGCTAGTAGTTATGTAACATTTTTCGCTTTTAACTTTGATACATTTTACGTTTTACAGATTCAATTGAAAGTATATATCCGAATACAATAGAAATGAAATGGGAACCGTTTATTTCGTCGTTGGAACCAATAGTTCACTTAACGAAAGTTAAAATGTTACTAAAAAAACTTACATTAATGTTAATTATCTTAATACTGGTGCCAGTTATTCTTCTTAGTTGAACAAAATGACGCTAGATGGCATTGTTATTAATAACTAGTGAGCAAGTGTAACCCTTTGTCCGTGAGAAACTTTTTTATAGAGAGTTCCATATGGATCTAAATGAGAGTAAAGAAACACTGATTCAAATCTATATTATACTTTTATTTGAAATAGATGAACTAACCATAATAAATTAATAATCTGTAAGCATACTGCACGATTAGTTGTAATAAGAACAATTAACAGAAATAACTCTCATTTAAAAATGATATAAATAGTAAACATTATGAAATTCGGCTTGAATTTGCCTGCTAAAGCTTACAAACTTTTAAATAAAGAATTACAATGCGAAGAAAAATTTCAAGTTTTTTGCCAGCTTCAAACTAAAATCAGTTGAATTGAAGGTTGTTATACAAACTTTATAGATGATTAAATATTGAATAACACACAAGCTGAAACTGCGTCCAAAAATATCGTAGGTAATAATAGGTATGTATTAATGCGAATAGAGTAGACTTGAAGTCTCTACGACCGGATATAGTAGTCGTTCCGGCAATAACAGTTCCGGAGCCGACACTCGGCGCGCTTCCGTTTGTTTGTGCTTCGACAAGACGTACCTTCTCTTACGAACCTTACTGTCTTTGAATAAATAGGTTATAATATTAGGTGTGTTCTGTAAAGTCACACATAAAGTTTTGAAAGGTGAAATCTCCCTGTCGGCACATGGCAGATATGGTCTTTGGTCCTTCGCATTGTCAGAGAAACATATCAACCAACAATGGAGTTAAAAGGAAGATTTAGAAGGATCTAGAAAGAAGATTTTGGAAATAGAGGACGAGGAATGGGCTTCGAGAATAATGACGAACTGAAAGATGAAATCATTAGAATCCTTAGAGAGTCCATAATTAAGTCAAAAAACAACTGGGGTTATGTGCATTTTGAGTTGAAGAGAACAATATCTTATGCATCTAAACAAGATAAAAATGACATAAATTATCCAGAATTACATGTACCTACTCAAAGTTGGAACTGGATAAAATTACCGCTCGGAGTCAACCAAATGAATTGAAGCAAACATTTCATTTCATTCTTGAGTATCACAAAAATGTGGGCATATTCAGCGGCACAATAATTTAATAATGATAGAATATTTAAATGAAAGCGCCTGCTGCAGAGAAAGGGACTCGGGTGTTTTTAATTTGGCGCAAAATTAATGAAGATTCCGTTATTTCGTTTCAGAAGAGTTGCGGCGTTCAGAAAATGTCTGGCTTTTCTGCGTAATTCTGGAACGCTCTTAGTGTTTTATTTGTTTTGTTCAACTCAGCCGGAATTAATCCTGTTTTTGGACAAGAGCAAGTTAATCAAAGAGTTCAGTATGTGCGACAAATAAACAATATTACTATTTATGCCTTTTGGGTTCTACTGAAAATATGGCGACCCCGATCAATACCTCGTGTAGCACCCCATAAAGGGCCGCTTTTACATACAGCCCCTAAGAAAACCAATAAGAACAATAATAAATAACTCTTATCATATTTCGAGTATGCTCCTGGTCGCATCGCGAAAGATCCAAACCAATATATCACCAGGAATTTACGAGGCAAGATACGACAGGAAAATTGCAAGAATGGTGGCGCAATCTATCTTAGTTGGGTTGCTCGAGGGAGGCTGGGGGAGCTCAGGGGCTCGGAGGGGGTCGGGACGAGGGGCCGAAGGGGAAACTTCGAGAGGTTATTAGTCCAAGCATCTGTTGTTGAGCGGGGGCGTGATGAAACTGCTCGGGTACAAGCTAACAAATCTAATTGCTCAGTAGGCGCCCGTGTATAGTCGCCCTGACAAATAGCCCCTCATGTGGTATCATGCTACACGGTAGCAATTTGTTAAACGCACAGGTCACCCTGGGTGATTTAAGATTTTTATAACACTTTATTTCGAGGAACTTTCGCTGTGAGATATGACAAATATTTTCGGTTTTAATCAGTTAAGCAACGTCCTTTGTTTTGGAAATAAGATTGTTGATGTGATTTATTTCGTCATGAAGTAGTAGTACCTTGTGTATATTAAAATAACCATTAAGATTTCGTTCATGTACTCTATAGCCTACATAATTTATGGTAAAATTACTACAAACAGTTACATTACGTGTTAATAATATAATGAGGAAGGAAAAAAATTTGGTTGTTTTTTGATTAATACGATTTATTATATTCGTTTATACACCTTCTAAACTACCTTGTATTACTACTATACATTAAGAAGAAATAATGATTACTTAATATTCGAAACGAAGATATCTATGGAAACTCTTTACAACATTTTCGACGAAAACTATGTCCCTAAGCCAGCGGAGAACAGTAAAACTAAGTAGGCAGTTAAAAATTTAAATAATCAGGAAGATATTCACTGTTACGAGGTTGAACTTAAAATGAGTAACGAGCTGGTCAGCGCAGCCTAGATCTGTGGAACATCAAGATCCTCGTCTATTTCGAAGAAAGGTGTAGCCTCACATTTTTTATATAGAGTCTCCGCTTGACGCAAGATAACAAAATACGAAAAGTTTAGTTCTACCGTGTACCCACCTCATACAATCTCTTTATGTTTATCTTTCTGTGATTTATGACTGGTTCGGCGTCCAACAACGGGAAAGAAAGGTATACAAAAGTAATTTATTTTTTACGTTTGTTTTTCTTGTCTTTCCATCGTGCGTGCTATACTGGACGCGAGCAAACAACTTGGCATTTTTGAGTTTGTCGCGTATGATTTATTCGTGACCCGGGCGTAGGCGGTGCTTAGTGCGATCGGTATTTCGGGTGTATAAATCAAAAATAAATTCAAGCTGTCACTCCTTTGTTGTGATTGGCGCAACCTTACCCAAAAAATACGCGATACTTAAACCTGTGAATTTTTTCTTAAGGATTACTTCGATCCCATGTATCACCGATGTTTCGGTGACAGTAAAATATTGTCGTCAAAATTTGTTTTATGTCCATTGCTCGGTATGTTTGAGTCAACTAGGTATATAAGCCTTTATTGTTGTACATAACCAGAATGCTACACGTCAGAAACTTAAAAAATCGCCGTCCAAACATGTTATAAAGTTGTACTAAAAATTCACACGAAATATTCGACATAATATCTTAATGTGCAACAATTAAGCGTATTTGCTAACCGGACAAGCGCAAAACCGCATTACTTACAACGTGACCAAGCTACATATCACTTCAGACGATGATTTATTAAATTTTTACACATAAGATTTTCATCTTAATTACGTACATTTAAATTGTTCGCAGGTACGCAGTAACAGTCGTATTTGGAATGAAAATACCTGATACAGTAAGTTTTAAGTAGTAGTTAATATGTCCATATATTTAAAGTACCGTTGTTTGGGGTTAAACCACTGGGGTTAAACCACCACTAACTTTGACATTGGTCATATTCATACGAAGACTTTTATTACTGGTTTGTTATGATGTGTTAAAGCAATTGTGGGTTAATTGCTGTTTAAGAAAGTTAATTGTAAGATCGGTTTCAACCCGTTAATGGCTAGATTTGAGCTCGGGTCTCTACATGATTAAGACCTAGAGAATTCCACCACACTGCTCCATTGCGGATTGATGGAAGGGTTCTTTGCAAAGCTAAGTTTCTAAAGTTTTTATGACATTAAAATGACATTCGCTTAAGCTTAGCTATAGATATAGGCAGTCATAGCATAGAGCTTTGAACTTTGGCCTCCCGACTGGAAAGCCCACGGTTCAAATACTGCGGCGAGCACCTCAAAATTACAAGTTTATCCATCCATCCATCCATCCACACAAACATACACATTTACAATACCTATTAATACACAATTAATTCAAAAAACTAAAGACAATTAAATCCAGTCCATTAACGTCTAACTAACCAGTCCATCACAGGATTGCAAGAGCACCCGCGAGCTATGCCCTGGAAAAGTGCATGCATTATGAAGATTGCACATTGCACAGCCCCGCCAAGCCAAGCAGCACGTTGCCAAAAATCACACAATAAATAATACAGGGGCAAGCATGCATTATAGCCGTACCTTATCTTAGTGAATTTGAAGCCAAGAATTGTCCATTAAATATGCATTAAAATTACCTGTCTCGAATGAAAAATATGTAATATTTATGAGGCTTTAAACCGTATTGTTGCTTCTTGGCAACTAGTGATTCGGATTTAACATTATAGAGGTATTAGACATTTAAAATTTTGCTATAAATTTATATTTGTTGATCGGTATTACTTAAATATTATTACTCTGGAATCTTCGTAGCCGGAATTGACAGGCCGGTTGGTCTAGTGGTTAGTGAACCTGACTACTACCGGAGGTCGTGTCGCCCAGGTCAAACTTTTCTGTGATGAGCAGGAATGTTTGTTCTGTGTGTGTAATAGAAATATCTATTTAAGTTTGTATTTAAAAGTATATATGTATTTTTATCAGTTATCTAACGCTAACACAAGCTAACGCTTAGTTTGGGGTCAGGACGCCGTGTGTGAGTTATCCAAAGATAAAAAAAAACGATTTGATTGAGTCCAAGATTGGCACGAAAATATGCGAACTAGTTACTGAGTTATTATATAAAATAGTTCATCCCAAAATCTAAAAAATGATTGCTTTAATGATAAAATCATAATAATAACTTATAATCTTTAATTAAAATCTTCAAGTTATGTAAAAAAAACCCAGATTTGCACCGAGTACCTATAGTTACTAGTGAATTTCAAGATGTTTAAAATATGTCAAATATTTTTTTATTCTGAGTCACGATTATAACGTATCCTTTTAATTATTATTTCATAACAAATTCCATCTAATCTACTTAACACAAAACATAACCAAAGTCAGTCATTATTGAGTGAATACCACGAAATCCGTCTGGACAGTTCGCAGGGAATTGTATTGGTATAATTCATTAGACATTCTTTCCGCGTTTCATACGCCACAGCCTCCTCAATTAGATGCGAAGTAAATAATACATTACAATCAGCATTTATACCCAGATACCGTTTTGGGTTTCGATGTTACATCATCGCGCTTGGTATTGTTAAAAAGTATCTTGAACTGCAAATAAATTTTAATTAATTATGATGTGACTTTTTCTTTTAGTAGGCGAACTTACTAGATGGGTTAAAGGGTCTCGGGTTGGATTCCTAGGCACAGATCGAATATGTACGTGGATAATGAAAATACGGGAAACTAGATTCCGCCCCGGCTTCGCCCGCTTTGTATGTTAGTAAAAAGTAGGATAAGACTATAATCTATCTTTGTCCCAAATTTCAGTCGATTTGTACTGTAGTTTTTATGTGAACGAGTCAGAAACAACCATCTTTCCATCCTCACAAACTTTCGCATTTATAATATTAGGAATAATAACTACAATACAAAAACCATGAACCTATTAAAATTTCACACACACAGACGAGCATTACCTCGCCTCTAACTTAAGGCTTTCAAACTTCATTTCAAGGAATCATCAAAATAACATCTTCAGGACGTCGTCATTCCGTTTCATTTCGTTCCGTGCAACGGAAAGCAAGTCACAGTAACGACATGAAATGATAAATAATTTAATATTTCGCGTGTTCCCACGTCGTATTTACAGGATGTTGTGTGTCGTCAAGTTAACGCACTCGTCAACTTCATTGTCCACAGAAACTTGATGGTTGCAACATACAACATCATTTATATATTATTATTGACAGAGTAAATTTTCTCACGTTTATATAGGGCTTTGGGAATACAAAAAAATATACTACGTTAAAATGATATATTTTTTAATGAATTTTGCATTTTAATATCTTATTTTACAGAGTATTTAATCATTTATGTCAAATCATATACAAAATTTAATATTAGTTACCGTAGATACATTTTTATATATTATAAACATGTACAATTATACATTAGTCGATGTTTCCATACAGTTTACTGTTTTACTGGACACAAGAAAGAAAAAATAGACCATTTGTTGTAGGAAAAAATAAATTTATATATATGTAATTTATATTCGACCTTATAAATGGTATTTACACGGTTGAATTTGCTAAAAGCGTTGTAGATATACAAACATACTATGTATATTACAAATACATACAGCGTTGATCATTTTTTTTTTATACAAAATAAGTTAATGCGTGATATCGATCCCACCTGATGATAAGTGGTGATGTCTTAGGTGTTGGACACACTAACATAGTAAATCCCTATTCACTCTTCTCTTGAAGACTCCTACATCGTAATTAGGTGGGAACACCGACGCAGTCAAGAAATAGAATCACAGAACAAACATTCATCTGTGTTGACCCAACCGGGACTAGAACCCCTCGCAGGTTTGCAAGCAACTAGGCCGTACATTGGAATGACGAACGATAGCTTGTTTAATATTAATCCTTTTGATATAGTGTCTCACATAGTCGATTAGAACAGTAGAAGCGTCTTACTTCATCACCGGCGCACTGCCAGCTCTTTGTTATTCTGTAACATACATCGCGTTGACATCGTTCGCATACAGAGAATACTTAATGTGGGGAATTTTCGCATGCAACCGCCTGTCGAGTGGTTTTCAGGATGATATCCATTGACGGGTGATTCTGGTTTTAGTGACATTGGATGTCAATTTTATACAGGATGACAAGGACATGGGAATAGTAGGTGAAAGTAAGAAAAGTGAACCGTTTAATTAGTGCGCCCAACATAACATCATTACATTCACTATCAGGTGGGTTCCTTATGAATCGTTCATCCGTCCATGAGCCTTTACATGTCCATATGCTGGATGTAGGCTTCTCTTTATTTGCTATAATTTTTTCCTAATGTGCCTAACTCTAAAAGGTCCTCAATAATTTTCGCGTGAAATCGTTGAATCCAACGTAAATGAATCATTAACCTTACAATTTATTTTTATAAGACTTTTAGACTTGGCGGGGCACATCCGTGTCCAGATTTTTCGGCATATATAATAGAAAAAAATAATTGAATGTTACCTATTGGTAGGTATGCACCTATGCATCTATCTATGCAGATTGTACAGCCTATGCTAACTTAACTAGGTCCCGAATAAAATTGAGTTATGGAATTGAGTATGGAATCTTTCGACGACAATGACAAACTACTTGTATTGACTCATACATCGTACATCGAAAACATTTTGATTGGGGTCGCATTGTACATCAGACATCTGAACAAAGGCTGAAGATAAATCTAATACAGACATAACTACAAGGCATTAGGTTTTCAGTCTTGACAAATTGATTCTTATACGAAAGGTCAAAAACGCGTAGACAAAACAGTATTCGATGCATTAATTAAGGCAGATATTATTTATCTGTATATTGCTTCCAAATTTAAAATAAATAGATGCTTAGACAATTATATACCTATGCCTTTAGACGTGAATCGAACCCGGGAATTCTTACTTAACAGTCAAACACTGCCACCCAGGCTAGAAAAATATAAGCGCAGTAAAAAAATATCCAAGTTAATAAAATTAAAACCAGATTTGTTTCGTCTCTAAATAAGTTCGAAATTTAAAATAAGTTCGTAATTCGAAATAATTTCGAACTTTCACTTTTATTGTCTAATTTAAACAGTGTTGTTAACAAAATGAGATTAAAGCCAGTTAAAAGAACTACCTATAAGCGACAAAGTAATGAAAAAGTTTAGATCCATGATAAAGAGACTTCTAAAGAAACTACCTACATACTTGGTGTCGACGTTCGTATAATGAGTACTAGGAACGGTCAAAAAATGTATTAACTGTGAGAATTTTGCTACCGTATATTTCTTGTAAATTAAAATTTTCCGGGTTCGGTATGAGCACGTTTTTAAAAACATAGCTAAGTTATTTAGTTACGAGTTGTTCAGGAATATATTTTTAATGAAATATTGTGTTTTATTTTAGTTTACAAACAAGTAAGATATTTTACTTTAGTTTTATACTTCGTTTATATACTTGTATTTCAATTATTTTAAACTTTTAACTCAATCCTCTTATAATTTTTTTGTATTCGATCGCAAATAACAGTCTAAATATGGGTCCCAATTTAAGGTGGAATTGCGGCGCAGATATAGGCGAACTCAATAGCACTAAATTTATTGGGAGTTAATAAAATAATATTGGATTCTATAAAATAGTACATCGCAGTGCAAACATTGAAGCGCATAAATTATCTTAAGACCAAAGTAGTATACTCATACCACTAAGCACCCGGGAACAAACATCTGTAACATAAATCCAAGGACTGATTGGTAATCGAACCCGGGACCTGTGACTTCAAATGCACAGCCACTCCCAACAATCCTATACAGCAGATCGATCTTTTATTCACTTTGCTATCATGAAGAAGAAAGAAAAACGTTAATTTCATTTACAATAATTTTATTCACAATTCCATCATTATACTATTTTTTTATTTAACATAAATGCTAAGAAATTTTAACAAATATAAAACTGACCATTGGAGCTGAGCAAAACAATATCTGTTTAGTTAACACACTAATAACATTGTGTTATTCACATTTAATGACAAATAACATTCTGAATACGGGTCACAATTGAAGCCGGGGCGGAATTGCGGCGCAGGTACGATAAAGCACTCAGGTCATAGGAAGTCAATAAAATAATAGTCGGTTCCCGTACAATAGTACAGCGGAGTGCAAACAATGAAGATCATAAACTATCTTAGGGCCGAACTGGCTACAATGTACTCCTACGAGTACATTCGGTTAAGCTCGTTATAATATAACGTGCATTAAAGTACTTATATGAGTAGGTAGATATTAAATAGTGTTTGTTAATACATTAAACCGATAGATTGGGTAACCAAAATGCATCGTTTATCAATAAATGAAATCTATAGCTATGAATAATTACGCATTTGTATAGGTATCTCGATAAAGTGAACATAAGAAAACAGACGAAATTAGACTGATTTTATCGTGAAATAAAACGTAATTAGAAAATTCATTTTCTTGGTCTTAATATTTTTTTGTTATTGAATTCAATTAATTTAATGAATCGATGTAAGCAAGTTATTGTATAGGTAACGTTAGGTATTGTATAGGTTAAGATTTTTTATGAGGTAAATAAAGATAGAGTAGGTACTCTAATTTCTCGTTTAGCTAGCAATTTTGGTATAAGTTTAGATATGTGGGTTCTAGGATAGAAAGAACGAAACGTGCCAAAGAAGTAATTCCACATACAACTATATATATACATATATATATATATATATATATATTCGCAATTGTTAAATATTTAATAGCCGGTACAGATAATGTTATATTCGACATTCAATGATTCACAGAATAATCTAAAAATACCAAATCCAATTTACGACATACGACACCCACACATGTAACATGTAAAAAATGTACTTAATATATTATTAAAGTCACATTTTATGCGTTGGAATAGTGTTACACGATACAAAGTCCTTAAACCTAACGTTTCAAGTCCCACACTGGCAACTAACCACTTATAGAATTAAATTCTATTGGTGAATTAATTCCGCGCCCGCAATCTGAGGCAAGGCGCTGTCCTCCTATTAGCTAGCTTTCAATTTCAAGCAGTCCCAGTTGTTCCTTCGATTGCGCACAACATATGAATGAGACCGCGCTATTCAACCGACGAACTGACAGATGCATTCGTTCCCATGCAGGTTACACACAAGTGGTGAGAGTTTGTCACATGGCATGCACTTGAATAGATACATTCGATACAAAGTAATCGTCATCTAAAATTGACTTTGTTTATCGACGTTTCACCCCTCATGGGCTGAAAACTTGGTAACAGATTACCAGTGACAAAAAGAACGTTAAACTGTACCGTGATTGATCTATTCAACATTACGTCATCATAAATCACAACTATTGGGAGGTACATGACAGGGGTTACAAGAGGTGGATTGGTCTAATGTATTGCCAGGAAGAACTCGTATTAGATGCGGGGTTTACTAGGTTATGTAGCCAATGACTTTATTATATTACTCGAGAATAAATACATCAGCCGGAACGCTTTAAAATTACAATCGTGACTCGTCCGTAGATGTTGAAAGCTCAGGGCAATGTTTTATTTAAAGCAAAGGCGCGAGACCCATAAATCATTTACTGTCTTTCGTATCGATTGTTCGATTATATTTTAAAGAATAAATCGTAACAGAATACACACCTAATTGCGCGAGTCAGTGAAGTTATCGTCATCAATTCATTATGATATTTCGTTTGAAAAAAATCGTGTCAAAAGAAACAAGAGTTTACGTTTTTAAATGAGATGTGAAAATATTTTCAAGGAAATAACAATTATAATTGACTCGAAACATAATTAATGTTATTTGTTGTGCCGCTGTTATTACCATTGGAATTAGGTAAAACTGGTTCAAGATTGACAAGAAGTTGATTTTTAATAAGTCCAGTTTGGAAATCCTTTTCAGCGAAGTGCCAAAGCTGACGCGCGGACAATCGCTTATTAATAATTATACCGTCAGCAAAACATTTTTAATAAAAAAAAATGCTAAATTATTAAATAAATTTCAATATTATTATATTTATAAATCTTTTACAGTACGTTCTACGGTTTTAATTGGTGGCCATATTATTGTATTTTTTTTAATTTTTTTGAAAAAAGTCATTGTTGTTATGGGCGCTATTAGATACGTTATTGGTCACTTAAATGGTTACTTAGTACAGAATTTCTGTAGAGATTTTCTACTATAGTAACTACTGTTGACAATTTCATTTTGTTTTCTGATTTTAATTATTTGGTACTGATTCCCGCCCGCGGCTTTGGCCGCGTGTTACGTTGATGTTGATAAAAAGTAAGTAGGATGCGTGAAGGAATATTCTTCCATCCATCCTAAAAAACTTTCGCGTTTATAATATTAGTAGAAATACATACACATTAACAGACGTTTTCGCAGCATTTGGTTAAGTATTGAAACTTAACATAAGTTTTAAATGATACGTTTTGTTAAATATATAACTCAGCTATATTACGGCTTAGTAAAATGATTTATGGTTACAATACGTAGATTATTAACTAATAAATATATCAGAATATTTTTATGGCTATGCTAGGTTTATTTTTGTCATAGGTGACATGAACAGCATAACTAAGAAACCCGGAAAACGAACATACATCTGTCACAAATTTCTGTACCGGCTGATCTAATATCTGGTACAATAACTATCAACTATAAGATCTTTCTTACTGGAAAATTTCTAGAAGACTGTACCCGTACAGTCATAGACAGGTCAAGGTTATGACCTCCAAAACAGTGGTAAGTACTCAAATCTATTCTCCGGTCAAAAAATAATCATTAATTATTGCATACCGTACGTAAGCTTAATGTCTTCATCAATAACTGATAATTTATGTACGGCACGATCGGTACAAGACGAAATTGCGGCCGCCGGCTTCCCTTTGTAATCAGTGCAGAATTATAAAGCCATTGCAACACCGCAGGGTCTGTTTCTTGAGATATTAACAAACTTACGTCTTAATGAAACGTATTGAACAGTTTTCAATCGAAATACTTTTATGTTTTTCCACGAATCATCAGTCAAAGTGAAGCGCTGATTATTTGTTTTTACTTTGTGGACAAACGAGTAGAGCTGCCTGTACATGCCGCTCATGGAGGTCAACAAGAGCTCCAAGAACACCAATAACAGAAAGAATGAAATGAAACTCCATTTTATTCAAGTCTAGAGTAAACAGGCTTTTATTAAGTTAGTGCGCTTTTCCATCAAAGACTACGTCACCACTTACCACCGAGTGGTCTTTGAATGCCAACTTATTGAATGTAAAAAAATCAGCAACCAAAGAGAAGCAATTACTTTTATTCATGCAATACATCGTGACTTTTTCACACCTATTCCAGACAAACTTAATAAAACATATTGAAGATCAAAGTACCCTCAGCCAGTACAATTACACCATTAACGAACGCTGATGCGGTTAATAAACGAAATAATACTACTCATAAAACACTTCAACCTTCAACCTCCCTGAAAGACTGTTAGAACAGATGTATTCAGTCTTCGATATAAATACACATGAAATATATGGGATGTAATCATTAACCCAGAGCTTCCCTCTTGTTTACGATAGATAAGTTCGAGCACTCGAGATTTTCGGTGGCTATTTTAAACGAGGTATTTTATTAGTTTTAAAAAAGGCAGTTTAGATTAGAAAATCGTTTGAGTTAGTGGCTTATTGGTATTTGAAATATTGGGTGGGAGTAATGGTACTACTCCGATTTATTAATAGCCTCTGTATGAAGTATCGTTCGCTGAACGACATAATATCTTCTGAATTGACTCTTAGTTGATTCATATTTGTGCTTTAAACATCTAGATGTTCAATTTTCAGAGTAAACTTTATAGTTTTTTTGATTATGTATGTTTGTTGTAGATGTTTCTGTATTAGAAGTATTATTTGTGTATCTGTATTCGTTCGAATTTTAATTTTATTTTATTTTGAAACCATGCCGTCACATCGATGCGTTTTTACTTTCCAAAGGTTGGCTGAGAGAGAATTATCTATGCATGAATAAATATGTTTTGGTTATCTTATTGCAAATACACTTAAGTAAATAATTACAAGTTCTTATGTACTTTTTTGTTAGCGCTTGACTACGATCCATATTGCAAAAAATAACGTAGTTTTATGTGCAAAATTATGTACAACTTGATAGTTATAATATAAACAAAAAATTAATGTAGACTACACCTAGGTAAAACAATACGAGTAGATATTGTTGAACAATGTTTTGTAAGAAATTTAGAATCATTATTGTATTGTCTGGTTTAATTTTTTAATGTAGCTGGTGAAAAATACTTATAGTTTTTATCTTTGATATAGTCATATTGAACAGATCTAAACGACAATCAACAGTATCCTCTTCAAAGACTGTGATTAATGACGTAACATTTGAAAAAAAAACGTCTTACGGTCTGATGCAAAGACTTGTAAAGAGGTTATGTTCGAGTTCTATTCATTTCGACGAATAATATTGTGGTTTATTTAATAAAAAAATAAACTTACTTTTTTATGTAATCATATCTTAATAAATACGTTGGGCAATCAGACAAATTAATTGTAATGAAATAAAAATCGATCATAAAAATAATCAAGATAGAAGATAATATTTAAATCAAATTGCTTTGTAAATTCGAATTGCTTTCCGATCATTTCTAATTGACCGATAACGGCGTCGATCGATCCGAGTGCACCGATCGACTGACGTTTTATCTTAACTTTAAATGTACGAACGATCGAATATCTAAGTAATATGCGGTTGCAGAAATAAATCGAAACCAGTTCGTAATATCTTCATCAAGAGGTGTGTTCGATCGATTATGCCTGGCCAGTATTCATTACCCAATACTTATATGTATCTTTTTATTTATTTTTTATATTTATGTTTTATCCTTTGATCGTTATATGGACCGCTCTCAAGACTTAACATGGACGATGCAGCAATGAAAAAAGATGCATGGAAGAACAACAGGATTTGTCATGTCTTTTAAAATAAAATATAAAGAATTTTTGGCTTTAGTTGTTTACGTTTGAGTATCTTTAGTGATAGTTACGTTTCGAACGATGTTTGAAATAAACATGTTTTCTCATCATTGTTATCTTCATTTAAATAATATATTACATATTTAATACTACCTTCCGCCCGCGACTTCGTCCTTGTGGAATAGTTACTTTGGGCTAATGCTAATTTTAACCCGCTACTTCGTTTCCGTCATACATGATTTTTGCGAAACTTTAACCATTTACGCAACGCACGCAGCGGAAGCTCTCAATAGGAAAAAGATCCCCCAATTTTGAAACATTCTTCATTGATACTCCTATTGGTATTAGCGTTATGATATAGCCTATGATCTTCCTCAATAAATGGGCTACCTAACACTGAAAGAATTTTTCAAATCGGATCAGTAGTTCCTGAGATTAGCGCGTTCAAGCAAACTCTTTAGCTTTATAATATTACTATAGATTCGTACTTGATAGTAAACCTACAGCCTTGGAATTGATTTCTAGCCGCGAGAATAATTTACGTATCGACTATTAGGGGTAGTTAAATAGTTCTTTATATTAACTCATTTCAACTGTATCTTAAAGTAATGTATCTTAAATGTAATGTATCTTAAAGTAATGTAACTGTATCTTAATTGTTTAAAATAAAATTTAAATCGTTCTAGTCGAGGATAAAACTATTTATTGTAACCCATAAAAGTTAGCCCTTACTGTTTTCTACCCGATAGGTAAATGATTGTTCCAGCTAGAAATGGAAAACGAGCCGCCTCAAGTTTTCTACGCCATGAAACTCTCAAATTGCAGATCCATCCACTCTTACAAACTTTGGCATTTATAATATTAGTAGGATATATATCGTAATACTCATCTGGCATTTAAGTCTCCCAGATCTTAAGATACAGTTAATATAACACCGTTTTAAAGCATTTCTTTCACTGGCGCAGTTTGTCATTTAGCGCCCTTATCGATGGCGACGGTATCTCGTGTTATGTCGCTTGAATTAAATTGCCCCGGTTCATTATTGTGGCATTCCTTTTTATATGTCCTCGAATATATTCCTTTAAACATACAAACATTGGTGTTTTCTTGTGTTTTGTTGTTTTTATCATTTCGAAGTGAGTCCTAAATTTGACGTAGCTTTATGTGAGACTAGGTTCGCCCATACGATATGTTGTTAATAGCCTATATATAATTATAAACTATAACATCTCTGTGAAAAGTTCATCCAGAACCGTTCAGTCGTTTTTACGTGAAGTGACATCCATCCATCCATCCAACTCTCCATCCATTCATCCTCACAAACTTTCGCAACTATACATATAAGTAGGATTATAATGAAAAACCGACTTGAAATAACATTGACAAGTACGCATTTGACAAGTACGATATCTCTCACGTTTAAACAACTCGATAAGCACCAGCTTTCGAATAAAAGAGAGAACACATCTGAAATGAGAATCTTCTTTTATAAAGTCGGGTAAATTTTGTCAAAGCGCAGAAGTATCGCGGTGAGCGTTCCGCAACGTGATTGCTCGATCAAAAAATTCCGCGTCATCACAAACCAAAACTATTGGTAATTCATAAATCATAACAACCACACACGGTGTCCGATATAAGGTCGGTTGGCCTATTGTAATGCCAGAAACAGTTCTCTCCATGTGGGGTCTATTTAGTCGATGTTTCCGAGTTGAATAAGAACCGATTCGAACGATCGTAGTCGAATAATGTAACGTAACCAATAACAAAACTTAAAGTCGACGCCCACAGGATCAAGCGAGTGTAATAAAATTATATTCTCATAAAAATCAATACAAACACCATAACATTCTATAAACGACGCCACGATTTAACTTAACGTCTTCATTAGGCCGAGCACGACCTATCGATTGCGGGAACTCGCAATTTTCGTATCGAGTCGAGTCGTAGTCGAGTAGTAATTTGCGTTGTTGGGATCCCGATTTGTCGGCCACAATTCTTAAGCCTCTTCCAACAATTTCTGTGTCTTGCAATTTTCGTACGAACGATTCGCGATCAGAACTTCTCGCATCGTAATTGAGGTTTGAGGCAAGTCGTAATTTTAAAATTACGTCGATTGAGTATTCACCTCTTATTGTATACTCGGTGAAGAACTTTATTACCTTTTAAATTTGCGATTCAAGTCAACACCAAGTATTTGTTATATTGTATTAAAAACAAAACAAACATTTTAATTTTTTTTATAATTTTGTATCATAATACTATACAAGGATTTGATAATAATTTTAAAAGATTTTCTACAATTTGAGATTAGAAAACACAAAGTACAATTGGCAGCCTTATCAGCAAAGCAACCGTTTGCTGGGAAAGAGAAAGAGTTTGAAGTTGGGTATGAGCTGCTTATTCGCAAAAAAACATACTTTTTCTTGCAATTTTGTGTAATATTAAAATTACAAATAGTAGTGCCATCTGTCTTCGTTTAGCGTGAAACTGAACAATCATTGACTCATTTAGTTGATTAGTACTATTCGATTTTATTATATCGTTTTACATTTATATCACCGACGAAAGTCGTTTACAGACAACAATGAACATAAAGCTTTTAACTTTTTAAAAATGTTAGTCTTTATTTAGTCATAATAAACGACACGAAGACAAAGTAGAAAACACGCAAAAAATAAACGTGAAATACACAACGACTTACCGACAAGATGACAGTTATAGCCTTAAATGTCGAGAAACAAAAACTACGTATCCAATCAAAATAAATTCTGCATTCGCGAAAAAAGTGTCGAGTCCACCTGCGCAGTCGACTAATTATTCTCTATTCGGTCTAAACAAGTCGAATAATTTTCCATTATCGCCGCATTTCTATGTGAAAGAATTGTAATGGCGCAACCTGCGCTACAGCAGTAAACACTTTCGTGACGCAATGATTTATGCTGCGGCTAGTTAATTGTATTTTTTTTTTCAAAAAAAACGCTACACATTATCTCCCGGCGGTCGACAGGTAACATATCTCGCTTTTCAAATATTATTACTCATCGCATTTGGGAACAAGCCCGCTCCGAAAGCTACTTCACCACCTACTCGGCATCCCGCAGTTCTGTATCTGGTCCCCCAAACTTTAATCAAACGACACACTATCTATCCGTCTCGTTCCCTCGCATACCGATTAGACGCCCGTTGTCTATCGCCGTCTCGAACCACTAAAATAGACTGCCCAAGCGCAATTCTGTCAAAAGTTTTGTGTCGGTAATGGCTTACGAAATTCCCCCTACCTCTATCGTTTTTTTGTACAGTCGAGCTGGTGCGTCGGGGTCGTAGAGTTGTGTTAGTCAAAAAACTAATAGATCGCGATGTGTATTGTATAAGTTGTACGAGGGCAGATGCCTTCTCGCTAGGTGCGTTCAGAACTCGATTCTGTTATATGGATGGACAACAGTGTCAGTTGTAAATAAGGATTTGTATAGACCGTACGTATTGAACACGTGGATGTGTGAGCTTTGTAACCGTTCTTAATTGTTTTAAGTGATCTTATAAGAAACTAAGCGGGACTCATGCAATGTATGTGATGTGCCTCAAAATTGATTTTTTGTGTTATAATATGTGTGAGTGATACGAAAAAAAAATTGTAAACACGTTTTATATATTGTAAGTATTATTTATTTTATATCATTGAATATTTCGTGATTGAAAAACTTTTTATCAGCTCTACATTTTAGAAAAAATCACTATAACTTTTTTACAATGAATTTTATTTTATCCTTGCTTTTAAAATCATTTAGTACTGCTTTATATCTTGTTAATTTAAGCTTAGTTACTCGTAAAGGCAACAGAATATACTTAGCAACTTTATAATAACTGCTATTAATTGACAATTATTTCAGAAGTTTAATGTTTTTTTTCACTTTTCACTCTGAAGTGATATCACTAATTGAAGCAATATTAAATTACGTCATTTTTGTAGGTAGTTAAGTATGTAGTCAGATCAACGATATATTTTTAATTCGTAATGGCAATACCAATAAATATGGGGCATATTTGTTGGATTTTAAGTTAGAAATAACGACTAGAATAATTAAGGAATATGTATTTATATATCTTTGATTTAAAGGGGCACGTGCAAAAAAAATGTACAGTCGAATTTTGAAACTTTTTCTGTGATGTCAGTTCACGTGTATTTTTTTAATTTTTTTTTTATTAATCTGTGTTTCATAATACTTTTACGACAGGCTTAGTTAACAGAAGAAAGTCATAATGAAGAGAAAATTATTACAAGTTTAATTTTAAGACCAAAATATTGACTTTGAAAGCTTCATGTACAAATTTGCGCATACGCGGGAAAATTGAATATGAAAATTCTTAGAGATACCTTTTTAATTGCTTACATTGTATATGTACAGGAACTTTCAAATCTTATGACTTCAAATCTTGCCTCAACCTTAAAAACCCTTAGGTATCGTATATTATATCAACTTTAGATATTAAAAATAAAATAAATATAGCGGCTCAAGCCAAACTTCTTAAAGATCGAGTTGGAATGTATCGAGATAAAGGATGTCATCCCGAATCTCGGACCTAAAAGCGAAATCCGACATGAACTATCAGTCAATAATCAACTTTATTTCTTAGTAAATAAGATTCAATATCCCTTGGATGCCAGAGGAGGTTTTTTATTTATTTTTTATTGAACGGACTCGGGACAAAAGTTTTGACCTAGCTTTGGTTATTCATAAACTGAAAACTTGCTTCTCAATGTTATTTCTACGAATCGTTACTCTGTTACTATATTATTGGGTATATATTAACGTTTAGAATAGTCAGGGCTTAAAATACATTAGTTTGCTATCTAATAAATCGGTTTATAGATTGGTTACTATTATTAGGAATTGAAGTTGATTTTTTTTTTAATTTACTGGTAACCAACCTATTACTAGTAGTATACTGTTCTAGGTTCGGTTACTAGTAACCACCTGTTAGTACTAGTACCTGCTAGTACTGGTAATGGATTGGTTACTAGGTAAATTAAGTACTCACGTGATATTCTATAAATATAATTACTACCTACTCGGTAGATATGTAACTACCTTCCTATATTTTCAATACTTTCGAAGTTATAAACGCATGCCAAAAATATGGCTATTCGATTCTTTGACCCAAATATCCCTTAACTTGTTTTTTATATAATTTGAAATTAAATGTCTGGAACAGATATAGTTCGTATATAAAAAAGCGAATTTATAAAACGCATTCCGAAAATATGATTATCCGATTTCTTGACCCAAATACCCCTTAATTTACGTTTTGAATTTTTAAATTGGTTGTCTGGAACTCAATTAAATTGGTAAAGTAAATAAAAAATGTGTTTTTTTATAATTATGTATAAAGATTAATATAGACGGTTGAAACTGACTAAGTGACATTTACCAAAATTTTAATTTTAATTTATATAAAATTAAATAAAAAAAAAATTACTCATTTCCAAAATAAAATTGATTAAAAAAAAACACACTTTTTATCGGCGAATACTAGAAAATTTTATTTTTGCTATTTGTCCTTATGTAAGGACGAAGTAACAGGAATACATTAACTAACATTCCTAGGTAACTGCCTATAATTACGTGATAATTAACGCGTTATAAAAATTTCTTAAAAACTACATAACAGTGCAAATTTTCTTAAAATTTTCCCATACAAAATGGATAAGTTTAGGTATAAGAAATAAACCAGTTAGTTTAAACTTTACCAAAACTACACGCAATAAAACAATTTTGACCAGTATGTAAATAGTACCTAATTCTTATTACCTACTTGAACGATTTGTGTGAAACGTGCTTAAAATATATTATGAATTACCGTCATGTTTTATGTCATAACATATTTTATGTCACAACATTATTTCCATGTATTCATACAATGAACAACCACATTACCTGAAAAGAATTCAGCGCTTTTATCACTATCGTATATTTGCCTGCTTCCTTAGCGGGTTTGAAGGGAAATGAAATTCTTATCGTGGCGCGGAAGCTCACTTCTTTCTTATCCCTGCAGGAAATAAATAGGGGCAAAGCTTCTCCACTTGCTATAACCAACATATGATTGTTTTAAGCAACGGCTTCGTATTCCTTCCCCAAAATGTGGTTTAACCATTATGTTTAGTGTCAAGGATTTTTTTGTTTCTCTACAATTTATTTTTGCTGTTATTTTGGTTAATATTTAATAAATTTAGTTTTTTTGTAAACTAGCTGACACGGCACGTTTTGCTACGGTTAATGCGTATCAACCATCAAATTCATTAACCATGTGTCCGATTGATAATTTTGGTACCAAAACCTTTACCAAAGAATCCTGAACAAAGGTACCGACGACATCGATACTCTATCACTTGCCATTTCAGAGACAAACGAACAAACAAACATTAATTTTTATATATACAAATGCAAAAGTTTGTAAGGATGGATGTTTGTTACATTCCGGCAGTACAAACGTCATGCTTTGCGTTTACGTACCGCGAAGGACCAATATGTTGCCAGCGTCAGTGTTTCGGTTCGATTACAATATGTCTACAAGTCAAGAGTGAATAGGCTATTACTAAATTAGTGCGGTTTACCATCTAATACCACATCGAACCTTACCATCAGGCGGGATAGTGGTCAAGCACTGATTCATAGAAATATATATATATATATATATATATATATGTGTTTGTGGCACAGAGAAAGATTGTTTTCTGAAATAACATATAGGCAGATATAACGTAACGCGGGAAAAGTCGCGGGTAGACCCTAGTATTATCCAAATTATATTTACAAAAAAAAACGGATTTCATTGATTCTTAAGGTTAATCATATAATATGGGTATTTTCCTTTTTTCTTTTGATTTAAAATTCGTCTATAATAAAACGGTAAAGATTAAAGTATTTTATATCTATTATAAAAAGATATCTTTCTAATTTCAAATTACAAAATACGTATCGATGTTTTTACACTAGAATATTTTACGCCGCGTAAACCTGGCCACAGAAAACAAACAAAAATTGAGCTATTCAACAAACAGAGCTATAAAACTTGATTGAATATCGAGAATTTTGGGAAAACATCAGTAATATTAAACATATCATATTATGCATATGCACGGTTTTAAGTTCGAAAATCGAGCTTGAAAGCTTTCAACAATATGTTCCCTTTTTTATTCTGACGCTACAAATGCATAATTTACGATCTACCCGCTTGCAATGCGTGCCTGATGTTTCTAAAATGTGTCAAACTTCTTTCATTTAACTCTGCCCGGCCTTGTGTCTTGTGAGATTTCTCTCTATTGTTTGTTTTTTATTCTATTGAAATGTCGCCAGGATAAAGATTTTGACCAACAACGAGATTTTGTCTCGGTAACATAATGAAGCGAAGCGGTGATAGATTACTGGTTAAGAATTCGGCCTCCTATTCGGGGTGTTCGGGTTCGAATCCCAGAGCGCGCATCTGACTTTTCGGAGTTATTTTAAACATTTAAATGTCACTCGCTATAACGGTGAAGGAAAACATCGTGAGGAAACCTGCATGCCGGGGAGTTTG
>DWJZ01001792.1:0-21786 GCA_018249125.1 Asbolis capucinus
TATGTATGTATGTTAGTATATTTGTTTGTTACGGGTCAAATCTTGCAAGCTTAATTAGACCCACTTCCTCTTAGACTATGGAGCGGAAATTTTGCATACTGCTTCAGTGGCGGTGACAATATTTTTTTTTGATAAGAATGACCTGACACTACGTTCAGGATTGGCTCCAGACAAGGGAACTCCTCAATGGCTAACATGACAGATATAAAATTTTGTGTATTTCTTTGTATTAGGGATCTATATTAACCCTTGCGTTTCTAAATGTTTTAATGAACTAATTTTCACGCGGACAAAGTCGCGAGAAAGATTTACTGTAATGGTATTGTATTTATGAACTAGTTATTAAATTGTTCATAAAATATATTAATAAAAGATTACGAAAATTTTGCGATAATTGCTCGTAGATAGCAAATTCGTATTAGGCATCAACGACAATGTTGCTTGTTATTAGGTATTGGCGCTAGGTACATGGCAAAAAGTGCACAGTATTGATCAGCGAGCGTTGAGCAAGCGATCACGTGTACAATATGTTTTTTGACACAATAAGAGTCAATGCTATAATTGCTGATCGTTTGCTGCCTGCTCGTTGGTTGCAAATATTAGCTAATAGGGCAGCAGGCCTGAATTCACCTGTTTCTAATTTTGAAAAGTTATGTGTATTTCAAATTAATTATCACTTGCTACAATGAAGGAAAAGTTAACGATGGGAAAGTATAAGGTTTTCAAAAAGTATGTGAAGTCCACCAATCCACACATTGGTTCCATTTTCCACATTGTGACAGCAGCCCAGAGCCCAGCCGTGGGACTGTTACGAGAAGATAACTATAAGGAAAAATAGACGTATAAGAAAAATGTTACCTGCTCTATTCGACTGGTCTATCATTGGCTGAACTATCCTACGTCTCGCGTTGATAAACCTGAAACAAGAAAAATACACATTAGCAAATTGACAGGAATGTCAAAACTGGGTTCCCTTTTGTTATAATCAATGTCGGACGCTGAAACCAGCGTAAGAAGGATGTTAAGAGTACTATCATATGTGACATCTGCTCATTTATTGGCTACTTGTAAGTAGATGGTCTGGTATTTCCAGGATACGTTATATCTCATCGACATTGACGTCGATTTTAAAATCTGTATATCAAAACCCATACATATCTTTTAACCCATAAGTAATATAAGTATAACTTGTTTACCACTGAAGCAGCATGGTGAAATATGCTCAAGATGACTCGGTTTTGATGAGGACACCTGTGCTCTGTAAGGACCATAGCTTAATTTTTTTATACAGATTGCTAGTTGTGCCCTGTAAGGACCAATTGGGTAAATTGCACCAATATTATGGCACGTATGTACCAGGCGATCATAAACATGAAACACCAACATTTTATACGCGAGATTACTTGGCCGATGTGTTATGGAGCGCGGTGCATTCCCAAATTAACTGTCAGTATGAATTTGCTGGTTGGCGGGATACTTTCCGATTGCTTTGTGATTCGATTAGTTTTTCGCGTAATTCGAAATATAGACGATAAGTTACTCTTTTGTACAGAAATGTGGTTTCGAATTTAGTGGCAACTATACATATGTATATTGAAAGCTGCATGCAGGGAAGGTTCACAGATATGGTACTCGTAATATCAAAATAACCGCCTATACATAGTACTTGTTTCGGCAGGATATATACTACTAAATGTATATGTGTTCACGGCACGTATACCAAAATAATAAATTTTACCATTTTTGTATGTTTGTTACGGCTAATCTCTGGAACGGCTGGGCAGATTTTTATGGGACTTTCATTAACAGATAGCATATGTAATAAGAAATAACTTAGGCTATATTATAAGGATTATAGTATAGTTATAAGCTCATGTAATATAGAATAAGTTAAGCTGAGTTATCATCCAATTTTTTTTTCAAGCTTTAATTTCAGAATTATGAATAATAACTTCTTTGTCAAATTCACGCGAACGATGTTGCGGGCACGTCTAGCTAGAAATACTTAAATTAAGCAGATTATAAATATTTGCATAAATAAATGTAACACAGTCTTCCGGGAATTGGGAAAGTATTTTTTAGGTAGATATGCTTCATATTTCTGAGTATTAACTACAGGTCGACCGCTGATTAAAGCAATTTTGGTGAACGACAAATATACAAAAATGACACTATTACATTACCCATGACAGAGTTACGGCAATAAGATTCTAGCCAGATATCGATACCCATAAGAAACTCCGTCATAATCCCATTACGCGCGTAAAATATTTAGATTAGTTATTTTCGTGATCACGTGACCCTAACGAAATCACGAGTACCTACTTCGCAGTGGAACAGTTCCAAATGGAGTTGGAAAGGGTACTAGTAACTTCAGAGGGTCTCCGTAATTACAATGTCCGATGCGACTAATGTATTGTTAATATCTAGATTAGTTCATTAACTCTTCGCAGGGGACCCGCCGGGACCCCGCGCGGGGCAGGGCCCGTCGGGAGGGCCCCGGTCCCGGATCGCAAAATTAATTTTGACGGTTGTAATTGTTATGGCAACTCGACGCAATATGTCGGAGACGGCTGGCGATTTATGATTTTTGGACACCTGGGAGTGTTTTGATGTTGGCGTCTTTAGCGACCATTATTAATACCCTGAGGGGGTTTAGTTTTCTGATTTGATTAAGTCTTGGACGAAGAAGTAAAAGCCCAGTGGTGTGAACGTTGGTCAGCCCTGGGTTTAATTACTGTGGCGCGCATATTTTCAAAGATATGTGCATATCAGAAAATGGTTATCACTTGCTACGCTCAGGGAAACATCGCGAGGAATCCTGCACTCCTGAGATTTCTACATAAAGTTCTCAAAGATATGTGAAGTCCGTCAATCCGCACTTGGTCAGAGTGATTGACTGTCGCCTGGCACTTTCATATAGTGAAGGTCGGAGAATTCGTACCATATATTGCTGTGATACATTCGTATCACATAAATAAAGAACTTCTCAAAAGACACCCCAACAAAACAACCCACGCAACAAAACATGATCCTATGTTTCACATTTGCATCCATCCATATTATTATAGTTTCACATTAACCCTGGATAACCCGTCGCTGCTCGTAAATCATAAAAACTGATCTCGTACCGTTAATTCAGTAGCCTGAGGGTTGAGAGCATTGTCGAAGCGATGTGGACAGTCGCATCGAAAAATGTACACAATGGATTTATGGGTTTTGTATGCAAATTAGATTAATTGTAATGAGATTTGTGCTGGGGGCTGGGGGTGAGTTGGCCAGGGGGTCTGTACGTCATAGGATACATGTGTTGTGTGTCACATTACTGCGTTTCAAGATGTTTTGAGTTTTGTATATGTATCATTATTAACTTCGCACTCCGCACAAGTTATTTCACACAAAATTAGAAGACACATTGTATTTTGTATAGCATTAGAGAGCTTCCTGGTATTGTAGTAATTTATATATTGCAAAGGATGCTTCGAAATAATATCCCCCGCATATAATTTCGTTCAAGATCTGTCGTAAAATAAATCTGTTATTAGGAAGTATCGTACATAGAAAGTTGTACTAAGAAGTTTCTATCGCCGTTTCCTTTCCTCTTTACTATGGCGTCTTTCTAAGACATCGGTAAATTCCAACAAGGGTATTGAAAATATCTGCATGAGATATATGATTTGAGGAAGCGTTTGAAATAACAGTTTTCTAATAAAGATTCTGTGCAAGTGGACGGATATGAAACCAAATTCCTTATTTCCCGCGGAACCCTGAAAATGGCGCCCACTTTATTATTAGTGAGTCACAACTAAAACGTAATATGACCGCGAGTATTTTGAAATGTCCAATGTCCATATCAGCGAAATGCGACAAGGAATTGCCCGCATCGGCTATCAATGGCGGGCGTAAATTGTCCGATCTCACTTTTAGATATTTCTCAAAATGGCCGGTGTGTGGGATCAACTTTATGTTTCTGCGCGCCTGGTCACTTTTTATTTTTAGTGCATGTTTTGCGTTAGATGACGCGATTTTGCGACTGTTTTGCGTCAAAAATATCTATCTATTGAACATTGTAAGCAGTTGACTCTTCTTGCATGTTATCTTGGTTGACGCCATTTCGCGACTGTTTTGCATCAGAAGTTTTATAAGACATCAATCCTGCAATTGCTTTGTAACGTATTTTAAAATTAGGAACGCCTATTTTCAAAAGTGCACGCTAAGGGCTGGATGGATGGATAAAATAGTTCTGTATTCGTATTAATAGTTCGTGATTCTAGTCCAAGTTTTATGTCGTACAAACGACGCATTGCAATCGTACCGCCAATCTCAATGCAATAATATTCGTTATATTCGAGCCCTAACCCACGCGACAAATACGATAACCACTCAAGACTCCACTAAACTCATGATATCCTGGTACAGCGATGTCTGTTATTATTGTGATTTCCCGGCTTTTCCTAAATAGGAAAAGTTAAAAGGGCAATTTGGTTGGTCGGACACGTTCGCGAGGTAGTTTCGGTCCTGTGAGAGGGTAGGGTTCGACACCGTGAAATACAATGTAAGGAACTCGGTGTCCTGGGTATACTACGAGCGAAGCTGTAGCGGTGCCGCGTAGCCCAGGACTGGCGATCCAATGGCACGCCAATTGCGCGATACAATATTTGGGGACGTCGTTCAGTCAGAAATCATAAAGTACTTCTAAAAAAGTGCGAAGTAGGGATTAGAAATATGACGCTACTACGGTGAATCGTACTTACTATAGAAATACATAATCAAAATCATATACAGAGGTTCAAATTATGTGATGGCATGTTTATGTCTTTAAACATATCTTAGAAAAAATAGCACGTTGATACCTAAAGCTTCGCTGCCTGCAGTAGCGTATTTGATAGTGAACTTGCGAAGAGAAAGATCTCGCATTCGATTCCTTTCTGCGAAATTTATTTGAGAGAAGAATATTTCTAAGATGTAAAACAAACGTCAAAATCAAACGTTTATACTTCAAAATATCGGAAAAATCATGAATCATTGAAAATAGATGGCATTTCTTAATATGCGCATAGTACACAACAATAAAGTTTAAAAGCGAATATCTTTCCATCTCCTAGCATTCCCTACACGACAATCCTAACGAGATCGTGAAGCCCGAGCTACGTCACTAGAATAAAATTTAATTTGGCTCCAAGTTTTTGGATTTTAATTACCTGAAAGCAAATTAAATAAGCGAGAGTAGAATTCCTCTCGAATTCTTAGCAGAGAGGTTGTTAATAATTTATTAGACGTTTCCGAACTGAGCCTGACAAGAAATGGATATTGGAGGATATTTTTGGTCACAATACCTAAAACCTAATAACCTAATGGTTTAAATTAGCTAGTGGAGTTCTCGTGTGCGGGCATGGCGACAGTTGCTACATGGCGTGTTGATGGCGTGGTGATGTAGCAATTGTGGGCAGATAGCGTGGTCACGATGATGTGAAGTTGGCGTAGAGATGGCGTGGAGATGATATATTGAGATGTTTGTAGATTTTAGGAAATTCCTAGTTTACTTTTAGGATGTGACGAAATTACTGTCTTTTTTAAACACTTATAATTGTAATAGGAGCGAAATTTGTAGATCCGAAGTATAAAAATATTGTAAAACCTTTTCGAATCAAAAGCGATGTGATTTAAAACAATCGTACCTTTTTATCGTTTTATATATTTTATTTTATAAACTTGTTAACCAAATTTGTACAAAAGGTAAATAACATTAGTATATCCAAGGTAGAAATTATAACTAAGTGTCTATAATTAGTGGTAAAGGCAGTCCCAGGTGTGGGAGGGAGAGGGAGAATAATAAATTCTGTTTTTCCCTAATTAAGGTCCAATCCCCGCGGGTTGCCGTCCTTGTCTTGCAATACTGGCTTGTTTAAATAACTACTTTTATAGATTATCTATGATGGCCGAGTGGTTTGAACGTAGTTCTCTCGAACAGAAAGTCCTGGGTTCAAATTCTGCGTGCAATACTAATTTTCAAAAAGTCGATTGTCACTTGCTACGGTGAAGAAAAGCATAGGGAGGAAACATGCTTCTCCCTAAAGTTGTCAAAGGTGTGTGAAGTCCATGAATCTGCACTTGACCAGCGTGGTGGACTATGATCTGTACCCCTCACATTGTGAGCAGAAACCCGAGCTCAGTAGTGGCACAGATGGGTTGCGATGATGATGACCATAATTTCAGATAATTACCGTGTAACTAAATGTTGGAATTTTTCCATCCAAATCAAGGAGCAACACTCTACGGTTTCATTTACAACCATGGATAGTACGGAACCCTAATAACATGGACGCCAGGGTAACATAACGTAAGGAAGCAGACAATATTCACCAGGGCAACAGAACTCGCACGATTATTGAAATAGTGGGAATGAGAGGAAAAACAAACGTCACATAAAAACTTACGACATATTAGCGAAGTAGCGAAATACGGTTACCGCAGTGGGGCGCGGGGCGGGCACAAAACATCCCGGTACCAGGCGGGTATAATTCATTATTAGCAAGTTGTTTTTCCGTCAGTTTGCGGGTTAAGCCCACTGCCACGGAAACTTTTCATGGTAAGAATTACGTCCGACGCTCGAAGTATTTACGCTGGTGTTATGGGGTCCGGGTAGCTGTGTCTGAAATAGTGTGTATTTTAGGAATAAACATACATACGTATACATAAGTACCAGTTTCATAGATAATCTTTAATCATGTCTTTATTTAATAATTAACTGATCGCTGTCTGTATATAAAGATATTTTGGAGTGTTTATTGCTGGAGGTATTCCATTTACGAAAAGAAACAAGTAAAATGGAGCTTGTCTGTTTATCTGTGCGTTTGTGCCCACAAATCTAACCCAATGGTTGATCTAACATAAATGTGATTTCTACTTATTATGTTGTTTTATGAGTTTCAAGCTCAGCTTTACATAGCTCGAGGGCATTATCTATAGAAGCATTTATCTACAATCTCGAGGATTTGTAATCGACGCGAGTATCTGCACTCCGTACAAACAAAGGGTGAATAACTCAGGACGGTACGAATGACGTAAAACCCTGCAAATCCACTCCGGACAGGAGGACGGATCGAGTTCTGATGTTGCGAGATATCCTCCTTGTTATGCTAGCCTGGTAGCGCTCCTTGTTAAATTGTCTCCGGAGCTTTTTGGATAGTTTTGTCCCCATGTTTTTACTTCCTGGTGGAAGACCCTCCCCCCAACCATGGATGAACAGGTTGATATATTATTGTCACTAAACCGCGCTCAGTGTTAATAAAGTCGTTAATATTGTTTTTTTTGTCAGAAACACCGGTCTATACTTCCATCCGGAATTCTTAGCAGAAAAACTTCCAGATCGAATTCACACAAACTATATGCAGTTAGTCAAGCGTGCTGGACTACACGACAGTTCATTCAGCTTTATCAAAAATGATACGGAAAAAAAAATATCTTCAAGAAGGTCTACCAGGGCAACAGCGCGCAATAAGCCGTCTCGTTACTTACTGCGCTAGAATATTGGCGATAAAGATCACTAAATGTGATTTACTGCCGCCATACGAATCGGAAAAAGCGGAAAAACAAAGGCAACTCGATCACGTACAAATCTACTAATCCGTAGTCCCCTTGGTGGACGATAAATATTTTTCACGAAATCCAACGTCCGCGACGGCGCATAGAAACTGCCCTAAATCAGGCAATTATAGGTGCGACCAGTAAATATTATAACCAGGGGATCAGGAGTAGAGAAGGGCCTGAATAAGGATCGTTAACGATATTACGTATTGTGATTTTATTGTCTGGACGTTATGCGGACCTGGTATTGCGCCTTTATATCCGCGCACTTATTGTTCATTATTAGGTGAAGAAACGAAAGAAGTTTTTTTAATAAACGAACGAACGAATGCCAATTGGATGGCTGGCTGGCTTCGTAAATTGCCCACAAGAGGTCTAGAGCATACTCCACCATGTTGCTCCAATGCTGATTGGTGGAGAGGCACACCCAAAAAAAAAATTCCATCCAAAGGCCTCCGATGTCATAACGATTGCTACCAACGGTTTTCTTTCGAAGCAAGTTCAGAAGATTTTTTGGTACTACCCTCATCCAACCTCATACCAACCGCGCTCGCTATGGCTTAGCTTCGTCAATCTCTAAGCATCAACAGAAACCAGGCAATGAATTGGCTATAGATTTCTTAAATTTATGTTAATTTTATAAAGCAGAAGTTTCATTGATTATTTGTTTGAACTTGGTAATCTCAGGAACTGCTGGTTCAAATTGATAATTTTTTGCGTTGGGTAGTCCATTTATTGAAAGCTAACATCACTACAACCAATAGGAGCTGAGCAATAATAAGAAATATTGGACTATCGTTTGTCCAAGCATTCTTTCTAGGAGCTTAGTATATTTTTTCTTCAAATGTATACAATACGGTATTCTTAATCAAGTTCTTGTGTTCAAATATGGCAGAAGGAAAATAATATTTAATATGCGTGGCCAGTACCTCACACAAGTACACACTGGCTTTAATGTCTCGTGTCAAGGTGGTCGAAGTAGTTTGGATTGAAATTTGTAAAGGCCTGTCTAATACTGCATTTTGTATTCCTATAACTGCATTTAACTACTTTATCGTTGGTCGTTCGAAACGAAAAAAGAATAAAAAAAGGTATCCTGTGTTTGAACTTGAATTCGAACGTTTTGTTTTTGGATTTGAATACAGAACGTCCATGCGAGAGACTAACGGTCAAACCTAGGTATATTTATAAATATTCTTAAATATCTTTTTTTGATAGCTTTGAACAACTAACGGCCATCTGACCTCAAGCTACGCGCTAGCTTGTACTATGTTTTGACAAAATGTATTTTGAAATTTGCTCTTGGCTTTAACCTATTCTTTACCCACTGAGCACGGTCCTGAGGTCTCTTCTTAGACTGAGGAGGCCTGGAGCATGTCCTACCACGCTGCTCCGATGCGAATTGAAAGAGTATCTTGAAGTACATACAAAGATATTTTAACACACACATAACAAGCATTCCAGCTCATCACAGAAAACCTTGCCTTGGGTGGGAATCAAACCCACGATTCGGAGTTCACTAACCACTAGACCAACAGGGTCAGACTCAACAATAACTCAATACCCTGGACCCTCTCAGGGTCTCGACCTTCGCTCCTCATCACGACGCAACACATGGTGCAACGCTAATTGTTAGGGACCGATTCCCGTTCGGGGGAGTGACGACTGGTTTGAGTTTTATTGTTTAGGACAGAGGTTCCCAAAGTTAAGACTACCTACTTTGAGCAGTGGTAGCCTCGGTAACGTTGGTCTCTTGAATAGGAGGTCCTGAGTTGAAAACCTTTGTGCATTTTTTCAGAGTTATGTGCGTACTAGAAGTTGATTGTCACTTGTTACAATGAAGGAAAACATTGTGAGGAAACCTGCATCCCTGTGAGTTCTATAAATGTCTCAAAGGTGTGTGCAGTCTACCAAACCACACGTGGCCAGCGTGGTGGACTAAGGCTTGTGCCCCTCAGATGGTGAGTGGAGAACCGAGCCCAACAGTGGGACAGTTAAGGGTAGTTATGATTATTTTACAACACTCCCTAATTAATTTTTATTTTACCAAATCTCAAAAACCATAAACATTTTCAATTTCTTTTTCTCTAACCGTTTCTTCTCTTTATTACGGCACATTTCCAGAAGGCAGATTCCTTAAAATGGCATTCATAATTGTATTGAAATTACCTGCATAAAAAAATTGAGTTGAGTTTTGAATTTGGGTTTGAGAAAGAGTGTTTTAGGGTGCCAAGCCTGATCGTCGCTCCCTTATGTTTTTATGATCATGTTCTGATTCTGATGTTATAATAGTAGGAATATTTTGTTAGGTGACATTATTGAGTTTAAATAAACAAAGCATATCATTTATACTTTAACTAGAATTAAATATTTGTAGTTAAAAGTGTATTCAAATAGGTAATGTAAGTTTAAAGTGTATTGAAAAAACCTTCATGAAATTATTTATTTGCTGTTTGGTAAAAAATAAGTTATTAGCGCACTGAAATCGAGATAATATTTTTGTTAATTAGTGTAATTTTTGTAATTGGTGTAATTTTCATTCAGTCTGTTGTTAGCAGCGGTTGAGAGATGTCGTGTTATATTGTAAATAAAATGAACAGCTGTTTAAGGGGTAAAAACTACTCCTTGATTACAAACAAGAAGACCCATAAGTACTAAATATATATTTTTTTTAAATATTTATAAAATAGCATTACATAGACATAGAATATTTTGTAAAAATGTTTTTTTTGTGAATGAAAGAAATCAAAATTAATAAGTAAATTAAATTAACATTTTTTTTAAATACTATTGTATAAATATGGAGATTTTTAATATAAAGGGTACCAGGAACCCATCAAAGGGTTGTCGATAGCGTGACCCCAAAGACAGCATTGTGATAATAGCGACGCCATATTGTCCTGATTGTTGACGTAAATTTATCCCGCATTAAACAACGTGCGACACGCTGCCTCTGACGGGGATAGGATCCCTCGCAACTTATTGCTGCGATCCTAATATCTAATGCCGAAAATCACTTGAAATTGGCCACCCGTTTTCGAACTGGCAAGTAAGTGTTCTGCCAATTTGAGTCTATTTTCATGGACCTCTTTGCAGCGGACCCGTGCGCTACGGACTATTTTGTTTAGAAGTGTCGCGAAGTGCAGTGTTGAAAGACGGCCTTACATGCGATTAGTCATACATGGCTATAGGTCTATTCTAAAAAGTACTGTTTTAATGTACCATCAAATACCTCAGTATCGTTAGATTTGAAAATCCTTGGCAGTAAATGATTGCCTTTGTCGTCATCAACTTTGCTCACGGCTGAAGACTATCTTTCAATATTCACTGTGTCTTTTCGTCTGTATTATAGCAGATTTCGGGATCAGTGATATATTCGAAAGATTATGTAATTAAGTGGGTTAAAAATACCAACATAAAATAAAAATTACCATCGTTTGTTTTAGTTTAAGATGGTATAAACGTTTTTTTCTTTAAAATTCGAAATTAAACAAAATTGAAAACCAAGTAACTACTTTTTAAGCAATTAATCAAAGCTTGCACATAAATATGTTACGCGGTCGGCTGTTAATATGTCTCTGGAATTAATTAATTATATTCCTGTATTTGGTTTTCGGGTGTAAATTTAAAATAGATACCAGGGCGGCACGCGCGCGACCGCTAATGAGTGCGACAGCAGCGCCGTGCGGCCGGTGCGGTGGGCGCGCGAACTAATTTCCGCGAGTGATGAATTGCTTGTGCTTCTACGAGTCTTTGGTGCCCTGGTAAGTGTTGCGGCATTTCTATCAAAGTAGTATTATTAAAAAAAAATACAAACTCTTGCTTCGAAAGAATCAGTTTCCCAAAAAAAGCAGTTACTGTGACGAAACCTATCCTATAACCATTTTCGGTTTTTAAACTACAATTATTCCGAATTTTATCTAAATCTGTCCAGTGGTTTTCGCATGATTGTCGAACAGACCGACAGTGAATAAAAAGAATCGTAACGTGAATGAACTACCTAACACAATTAAAAATCAATTCGGACCAGTAGTTTCTGAGATTGTCGAGAGATGGCGTTCAAACAAACACTACAGCTGTAAAATATCAGTGTGGATTAGTTACAACCATATAAAACAGGGGTTAGCAACCTTTTGAATTAAAGGGTCAATTTTAAATTTGATTTTGCTAGACATTGATTAGCATTATTCATACTTAATCAAATATACTTAACGTTTTAAAGTTACTATGTAAACTTTTTAAATATTTTCTCAATTTATGTATCATAATGCTTTTTTATATAGTATTATTGTACGTTTTGACACAGTGTTTGACCTTATAAGCATAAAGAATCTAATTTAAAAATGCTTAAAAGGCCGCCTTTTGCTCACCCTTGACTTAACATATCATTAAAGTTAAATATCTTTCATTGTCCATTTGACAAATGTGTCGCCTAAAAACAAATGTAGGCATAAGTAAAATTATCAGTGTAGCAATATGTTACGGGCTGGACCACCCGTTTGTTATAAACTATTTATAACTTAGCATATGCAAGGATTCGATTTCGTGAAAGAAATTTAATATTCTTTCATATGCATTAAATATTTAGACATTTGATAAATTGTCCTACTCGACTTGGCTAGATATCGATTTGTCTTTGTATGAATTGGCTAGGGGGTGATAGCATTTTAAATTATGGGTTTATAATACTTTTGTAAGTCAGCAGCAATAGGTAGATAGGAAATTGTAACTGTAATAGATATCAGAGACTTCCTTGATGGCCTGGCCACTCAGCAACGAGTCCGTCATGTTACGGAGGCTTAGAGCATACTCCATTGCGCTGTGTGGTGGTGAAACTTCTATGCTGCCCGAAGGCTTCCGACATAGTGTAATTATTGCTATCTAACTGAAAACCTCGGGACCGATGGCTGTATGTGCCCTCCAAAGCACGGAAGCATTCATTATCTTTTTTTTAACAAAATTAACAATTTAATAATCAATATGTAAAAAAGAAATTACTACAAAATAGAATCCAGGTTAGCTGTAGAAAAAGATAGTTTACAAAAACTGCCCTAAAGTGACATAAATTTCAATACAAGACGTCCCTTACCAATAAAACCAGAACTAGCAGAATCCCACTTCGAATTTTAAATTTAGAATACAAAAATGGGAACAGATTAAATACTAATATTCCGTTGAATAACAATAAATCGTGTAAAAGCTTCCATGTTTGTTTACGCGCGTCCACGTCCGTCGGTTCTGTCAAATAAATATTAATGCCGTATTTACACCGCGCTAGACAGTGTTTTTGTTTATTTAGCAGTGACTGGCGTGCAATCACATGGACAGGTGTTTGATTACTGTGACGTTTAATAAGACTGATCTAAGGCATCAAGAAATGTTGGATATATTCAATAAAGCGGACTTTTTGTTACTATTTTTAAAAAAATTCTGCAACTTATAGAAGAAACGTAAGAAATTTTGCGCGTTGGTAGAAAACCCTTTATATGAGATTCCTACTCACAAATCCATATTAGTCCGTTCGAGTATTTTTTTGTAAAAAGGCGAACAACCCTTTTTGGTTCACATATTAATATAATTATGTATACTATTTATATAAAAACATGACATTATATATTTTTTTTGCATATCATAAGAATACTTTTGTTTTCTATTTCTTTACTTTTGTCTAAATACACCGGTCTAAATTTTGTTTTCCGTATCTTTTAAAAAAGTACCAAATTTCCTCATCTGTACTTTATTTGTTTTCTCCTGTTTCTCTCCTTTAAATTTATAGTTATCTAAGTTGATAATCGTATGTTTGGTGCTAGAATTTATTTCTGTTCTTTGTGTAATGACAATAGTAAATGTGTGCAGTAAACGTGTACTATAATTATGTCCAGAATTTATTTTTCCTATTATATATTTAAGTAACAAATAATCTTTACAAGAAATTAAAAGTAAATAAATCACGAATACTAAGACCAATCCAAATTATTGCACTAAATTTAGCAGGGTGTAAACGCGGCTTAATACGCACAACGGCGGTGGTCATAATTGGAATGGCCGTCGGATTAAATGCGCAAACAAACTCCAATCCTGTTCTAAATCCAAATAAATTGAGTAAGGAATGCGCTCTCGGGGTTTAAAGAACCGGGATTAAAAAAGTAATGTTGTCTTTGGTACATAAGTTTATATTCTTTTTAATGTTTTCTTGATAAAATACTTCTCATATTTGATTTTAGTATTTTCTTACCCTTAGTCAATATAATAGTGTTCTACATTTTATATAAAACTATTTATTATTTAGTAGTAAATGAAAAAATAACTGAAGTACGAATCTTAATTTCTAATTAAAAAATATCAAACAACACTTAAACTTTGATTAGTAATAGAAAATTATATATCTACAATATATATAATATAATATATATATATCTATAATGATTATTGTATGAACTTTAACGTAGAATGAACGTAACAGCGCACACCGTAACTGTGATTTCAATCAAATTGTAGTTTTTGTAACTGGCTATAGAGCCCAATAGTACTAACTGGAAATAATAAAAAACATAAAAGAAGTCAAACTCAGAAAAGACGTTCCACATTAAAAAAAAAATTAAGATGTTATGCTACTCCTGCATTTTTATTTTTAATCCTAGCTAATCTGTAAGCCTAATCCACAGAGCACAAAGCCCTGACCCATAGATAAGTGACACAGGACACTGAGTGTCGCGTCGACCGTCCCGTTAGTTCGGCGGCCATTTGTCAAACTAATGACGCGGGAATCTGCATTTTACATGTGCCACCTGATCGCGGTGACGTCACGCCGATACATTCAAATCTTGTATCTTTGTCTTTCTGATTCTCTTTCACAAGTATTAATATTCATTAGCAACGGATTCTGTTATTAATTGTCTAAAATCACACTGAGTTCTCATCTGCATATTATTTTTGTATCTTACTAATATTATTTATCCACCTACATTGTAGCTGTATTGTTGCTGACAGTTTTCATTTTGACACAAACTATTTAATTGTCATTGGTATTGTAAGTAGTATTTTAGTGTAGATTATTAATTTAATTCGCTAGTTACTCGAAGACTGTTGGTATATGATTGGTTATGTTTGGACATGATCGGTAAAAGAATAGGCAAAACCAATCGTCGGTACAATTTACTATCGTTATATAACAGTTGACATGTTTTGGCACGACTACAATCCATGTCAAATCAAATAAAAAAATTAAAAAAAAACCATTATTAAACGTACAATACCGATGTATAATATAACCGTAATCTTAGAACAGCCGACAAGTCACGTCGGAAAGCTTTCGGGGCTTATTAGTTACTATGACAATTTTGACAATTTTCCTTAAATCCCTTCAACTACAAGTGTAGTAAACAAAATGGTTTTTACTCAATATACCATTATTTTAATTAGCGGTATAAATGTCCCTAAAGCTAGTCTGTGGCCGATACCACAGATACACACTAGCGGTGCCCGCCACAGACTATCCACACTATCAATCGAATTCCCATTTTTAATGGTCGCCTCGCGTGTCCCGTACTCAAATTAGCGTAGGTTAATCGCGGTGTCGCAATCGGAAACAGCCGAAGCGCGGTTTTTATTTTAAAAAACTTCGCGCCAAGATAACGCGTTCGATTCGGCCGCCATGCTTTTTAGTGTAATTTAATACATCGGACTGGTAACAGTGAAAAAAGTTGTGTAATCTGTGTCGTTATTAGTTTTAAAGGTTACAGTGTAGCTTTGGGTGACTTTTGTTAGAACGTATGTTTATATTTGAGAAAATAAACTTTGTTAAGGTATAACTACAGATTACTAAGTAATAGTAGATGAATACCTAATCAGCAGAGAATTGTTTATGACACTGGGTCATAAATGCCATAGACAACAAGAAGACACCACAAATCCTACAAATTTTCTTCACGCGCTAACCGTTGAATGGATTAAAATGAAACTTGGCACTTATATAGATTATAATCTGGAATAATATATAGCCTACTTATTATTAAGACATAACACGGGCGTAGCCGCGGGAATTACAATTAATATACGTAACACAACAACAATTATCATTTAACAGACACATAACTACCCTCGTTGGTATTCGAATATTTCGTAGACAGGGTCACTATCAACTACATTAAAAAAAAAACGAAATATTGCCAACCCAACAAAGACATTAGTCAAACAAACAATAAAACATTTCGTTTCGCGTTAACAATTGGCAGCCCTGTAGCCGTGGGCCGTACGTAATTTATCACGTCTCAGAGAACGAATGAAATAGATAAACATGTGATCGAAAACGCTCTCAGCCATCCTCTGGTATCAACATTTCCGATATCTTTTAAAACTCAGCGCCATTTTGAGAGATACATTATTTTAATGGACGCGGCGAGGCGATAGTGATGCGGAGAGTGCCTGTTCCTAGTCCTGTACCTGTGAAATAGTGACGCGTATGATATATTAGGTATCGGATCTTGAGTACTACTTCCTAAACCCGTTCCTTTGAAATAGTGACGCGTATAATATATTAGGTTCGATCTTCGATGTCAGTACGCATTTTTAACATTGCTTGTATGAGCCTATAGAATGAATTGACGTTCTCGCCTAATATGTATGTACATCTTACTACTTCTCTCAAATTCGGAAATCACTTAAATCATTACGTAACTAAGAAAAGTGTTCCAAAGACATATTTCATACATATCTTTATAAAAAACCTAGGGTGATATATGTCGATAAAAAGTAGTCTATGTATTGTTCCAGACTTTTATCTATCTCTCTACCAAATTTCATTCAGTTCCGTTTAGTAGTTGTAGCGTGAAGGAGTAACAAACATCCATTCATCATCACAAAGTTACGGGTCCCATTTGTAATATATAATTAGTAGGATAGATAGGCAGGTATTTTTGAAACTAGCTTAAATAATTACGTTTTTCCAAAATATTTTTCTGTCTGACCCGTTATCTGAAATCTGTCCTTGGCTAACTGAAACGAACCAATTTTCTTTTGGCATCCGAGACAGTATTAGTACAGCACTATCTGATGGAACTTCGAATAACTCTGCTACAAATTATGGTCCACAATGAAATAATATTATTTTGCAATTAAAGTATTCATATTTATTTTTATAAATTGAGTTCGTAGTTTAATCACACCAATGTTATAATTGCGTTTGTGAGGACGTATCTACTACTCCTAGTTTACAATAATTGATGGCCTACTGAGCACGGTATTCTCTTTACACTGAGGAGCCCTAGAGCATGTTCCACCACGCTGTTCCATTACGGTTTGGTGAAGAATTATTGGCTAAAGCGGAAATATTAGTGTGTAATATGTAAACATCTTTTCTCTAAATGAAAAGGGAGTTTTAACAGTTCATTACCACCACGGACAACTTTCTAGTTCTAACGACAAGCCGACAACGACGCGATGAGTCTCATCGATAAGCAACGATGTCGACAACATCCATCATGTCACAATTAAGCTTTAAACGACACCGGGATTTATTGTCGTCCACAAACCATTTATAAAACTGGCAATTAAACGATAAAAAAGTTAGCTGTTCTGCCAAGTTATTTTGTTTGGGTAATTAACATTAAATATAACATGTACGTTATATGAATGAAATTAAATTTATGTAACTATATTCGGTGGAAAATCGTTTTGGACTATTTTGTATCGCATAAAACGAAGAATAAATGCGAATTAGCACCGAGTATAGTTTCTTCCCTCCAGTACTTCAACTTGAAAAAGTTCTAATCACTAGTAAAACAAAAACCATAACAAATAAACTACAATTAAAAACAAAAAACAAATATTTCTTTATTTTTTATCAAATGCGAATTGAATGCGAATACGAATTGAAATGGTTTTTATTTTGCAAGAATACAAATTTGAATGACTTTTTGTTTCTTCTGCATTATTACAAATTTTAGTGATATATTTTGATTTCAACCTTTCATCAGAGAAACATCTCTGTGATAAAAAGAGCCTAAGTTCGTTCCCAAATTCTAGTCTATCTCGGTGTCCATTTTCATGAAAATTGCTTCAGCGGTTTAAGGTACGTGTGAACTATGGAATGAACTCCTACATCGGTGTTCCCTGATAGCTATGACATGGGGACCTTCAAGAAGTGGGTCCATCGTTTCCTTCTTGGTCAGCAACGCATTGGTGATGTCCCTGGCGTTCCATGTCCATGGGCGGTGGTGGTCACTTATCATCAGGTGACCCGTCAGCTCGTCTGTCTGCTTATAATATAAAAAATAGGTGAAAGCACAGTAACCATCGCATGCACAGGCCGGTTGGTTTAGTGGTTAGTGAACCTGACTACTACACCGGAGGTCGTGGGTTGATTCCCACCCAGGTCAAACTTTTCTGTGATGAACAGGAATGTTTGTTCTGTCTGTCTGAGTGTGTAATAGACATATCTATTTAAGTATGTATTTAAAAGTATGTATGTATGTTTATCAGTTATCTGGTCACCATAGCACAAGCTAACGCTTAGTTTGGGATCAGTTGGCCGTGTGGGAGTTGTCCAAAGATATTTATTTATAATATTGTAGGATTCGTCTCTAACAAACTATCTGTAACTTAGTGTCTCAACTTTTCTGAATTAGCCACTACGTCCTCGTAAAACCTCCTTCCCCTCCTCCATCCTCCAGTAAAAGCGAGTTCGCAATCATACAGCCAGATGATTCGTGTCGATACGCGAAACAAAGGTTATAAATAAGGCTTAAAACTGAAACCAGGCCATTAAGGACCCTTAGCTGAAGATGCCGGCAAAGATCTGTGTTGCCAGCGTGAAATCACGCTTATAATAAGATGGCTAGTGTTGCCAGATATCTTTTTGTCAAGTGGTATTTTCGTTTTGTGTATTGTCTGTCTTTAACACTCCCAATATGGGTGTATTAGGGGTTCATGTGCATTCTATATTAATATGGTAACTATCTGGTTGTACTTTTATAGCAGTTACGAATAGCCTAGTGGTTTGAACGTTATGCTCTCGAACGGCAGGTCCTGGGTTCATAATTTTCAAAGTTACGTGCGTATTACTAGTTAATTACTCGCGTCGGTAAAGGAAAACCTGGTAAGGAAACCTGCACTCCTGAGAGTTCCTCATAAAGTTCTCAAAAGTGTGTTAAGACCATCAGTCAGCACTTGGCACTGGTGCTAAGGACTGTACCCCTTGTGAGGAGATCCGAGTATTGCAGTGGGACAGTTATAAATAAATAAATATCTTTGGACAACTCACACATGGCCATCTGACTCCAAACTAAGCGTTAGCTTGTGCTATGGTGATCAGATAACTGATAAACATACATATAAAAACTGTCTTCAGGTTTTTTACATAAATAAATAAATAAATAAATAAATAAAATATATACTTTTAAATACATACTTAAATAGATATTTCTATTACACACCCAGACACACACAACAAACATTCTTGCTCGACACAGAAAAGTTTGACCTGGATGGGAATCGAACCCACGACCTCCGGTGTAGTAGTCAGGTTCACTAACCACTGGACAAACCGGCCTGTCAAACGACAAGGAAAATAACTTTTCAAATAAATATAGTATTTTTTAATGTTTTCTACAAATTGCCGTCGTTTCGCTACGAAAAAATATACATACATATATCCAATAATTCTTCTCGTCATATAAGCTGTGAGATCTGCAAACATGCACAATTGTGTTTGAAGTACTTCAGTGATTTCAGAGTTGCCATACCTATAAATGTTAACCTATTATCCCTATGTTATATTCTCTTCATAATATACTATACTTTTTGACGCGTACTTTATTTTTATGGTGTTTTTAAAAATATACTATATTCATAAAAAAAAGTGGCAACCCTACGTCTGCCTGAAAGAAACTACATTGTTCGCACGCGAGCGAAGCCACGGTACACTCTAGTTTCATATAATTCTAATACATAGTTATCAGTTATTTAATCCAAGGGTTAACTGCTAAATAATTTAATGGAAATTCTTGAGGTTAACTGGTGTTAACGGAACTATTCAAATCAGGGTTGGAATTTATATATTATCTTTAGGGAAGCATAAATTGACGGTTCTAAAGTTAACGCTTTACGTTCAGCGGTTTGTGTCGTTTGTAAATGATTGGCAGAGTTATGCAATGGTTAGCGGTTGGAAAGAAGAGTGATTGCATATATTATGGCTATTTGTTTATTCTGTATGACAGGCCGGTAGGTCTAGTGGTTAGTGAACCTGACTGCTACACCGACGGTCGTGGGTTCGGTTCCCATCCAGGTTAAACTTTTCTGTGATGAGTGGAAATGTTTGTTCTGTGTGTTTGGTTGTAAATACCTATAAAAGTATGTATTTAAAAATATATATGTATGTTTGTCACTTGTCAGATTAACATAGTACAACCTAACGCTTGGTTTGGGGTCAGATGACCGTGTGTTAGTTGTCCAAAGATTTTTATTTATTTATTTATCTGTTGGGATTGCAAGCAAAGCCGTCGGTCCAATAACTCAAAAACCAGTCGCCAGATGTCGCTCAGCCATGAAAGTATCGGACAAGCATTACCTTTTAAATACAAAAAGAATCATCAAAATCGATCTAACCAGTCAAAAGTTATTCGGTAAAAAAGAAAAACTAAAAATATTAAAAAGTAGAACATCTCCAAAACTGATCGTCAGATGTCATTTAAAAAAATGGGACCTCATCGCAAGCACCAGCTTTCGACCAAAAATTTTTCAAAATATGTCCATTCAGTAAAAAGTTCTCAGGTAACATATATAAAAATCAACAATACATATGAATTAAGAACCTCCTTCTGTTTGAAGTCGGTAAAAAGTAATTATTTCGTCTTAGGAACCAATAACTCTTAACGAGATTCAAAATTTAACCATACAAAGTCCATACGTCCTACTAATATTATAATCACAAAATTTTATCATGAACGAATTCCAAAATGGTTGGATTTGTTCGTCTTTCACGCAAATGCTGAATGAATCAGAATGAAATTTGACACAGGCATAGATTGACAGACTCAATAAACATAGGGTAGTTTTTATCTACATATCACGCGTATTTATCTACATATCATATGGATGGCATAAAAACTTAGTCTGGAAGCCAAACCCTACTCCGTATTGGAGAAGCATGATGAGGAGTTCGCAACCTTTTTTTAAACGAGGGCCACGAATGTTGTAAAAATTAGTGCGGGCCACATTTCATATGTCATCGGAAGGATCACAAGAAACGCCAAGGCGTTGTGTAAATGCAGTCTGTGCGGGCCACATTGTAATAGCATATATGTAGGTTATCGACCCCTATTTTCAAGTATTATTTTGACCCACATATTTAAAACAAATATCAAAATAAATTAAAAACTATACTAGACTGTTGAAAAGAGTGAAGTGGAAATGCGTTAGAGGCTGCAGAGCATCTCCTTAAGAGAGTTGCGATTTTTTACTGTCGCTCACGCTGTAGGCCGGCCACACACCGCCTTGTTAACTTTCATTGCTTTTATAATTACCGTCCAGCAGTCTGTATTATGTAATATTTCTCGCTGGACGCGGGTAGTTTAAACATGAACGAATTATGTCTTTAAATTATGCTACGGTTATTAGTTTCGCTTACCAAGTATAAATAAGATAAATAAATGCGTACATTTACGTTTGGGTGACACACACTTATGATGATTTAAAAAAGTAATATGCTCACACACAAATGGGCGTTTTCAATACTACTTTCAAGACAGTATCTTAAGGAAATCTGCTTCTGAGAGTTCTCATAAAGTTCTGAAAGGCGTATGAAGTCAACTTATCTGCACTTGACCAGCGTGGCGGACTATGGCCTGTACCCAACACATTGTGGAGAGCCGAGCCCAGCACTGGGACAGTAATTATGGGTTGCAATGGTGAATAACCAACACGAGTACTGTCACTTTGCTGTCAGATGTCAAATTTCGAACGCTTTCTTTGTTTTAAATTTAAAAGTGTTCGTTCCCAGAGCGGCCAGTTTCCGTGTACTTGTATAATTATCGGCTGGTCCGTTACAGGTTGCCAATTTTTGGTTTTTTTTTAATATAACATTTTTTTAAGAAGAGTTTAAATATACTACAGCCTTGGCCAAAAATATTAGGCACCCTATAAATTACTGCAAAATTACATGTTCAGGGAGAAAAAAAAGTACTTTTAATTATTAAATTAATT
>DWJZ01001793.1:0-21784 GCA_018249125.1 Asbolis capucinus
TTTAAGCATTTAAATGTCACTCGCTATAATGGTGAAGGAAAACATCGTGAGGAAACCTGCATGCCGGGGAGTTTGCATAACTCAAAGCTGTGCGAAGTCTGCTAATCCACACTTGGCCAGCGTGGTGGACTATGGCTTAACCTTCTCATTCAGAAAAGAGACCCATGCTCAATAGTGGGCCGTCATGAGTTATGATGATGATGAGAATATTCTGGAGGTCATATTAGTATGAACATTGTGTAACTGCCGTCAGGAACATTTCTACGCTTTTAAATTTCTGCTTACTACAAAACTTGAACACAGATTGTATACTAAGTATCGATTCATGTAAATATTGACAACTCTTAACGCGGTAGTTATTTTCCCGTCCATAACATTCAAAATTGGAGAATTCTAAAGTAAATTAACTTTTTCACAGTATTAAAATTTAATATTAATTAACATTAACGCTAAATCTAAATAAAAGGAAATGAATAATAAATAAGTACATACATGCTGATTTTCAGTGGGCCCTATTTTCAAGCTTACCCTGTCACTGTGCTCCTTTTACTCTACAGTCATATACAGATCATGTGTTGACTTTTTCATATACACAAAGAGATGTGTTTTATATTACACCTACATTTTGATCGTGAAAGTCCTTGTCATGATGTGTTGCTGTCTGAAGGATGTGAGAGCTAGTGCATGTGCAATCAAATGGAGCATTTCTACTGACAACGACACTAACGGTATTTATAAACAACACTTAAATTCACACTGCTCGAGGACCCTCAGCGACGGTTAAAACGACAAAATACAGAATAGTTTAAAAGACAACAACGCAAATGTGATTTAATTGTCGAGTTGTTCCACGAAATTAGTTATGCAGTAATTTTGTCTCGAGATATTTCTTTAATTTTATTAAACTGAGTATTTCTATGACAATGTCACGAAAATAAGAGTGATTTTGGTTTCCATAAATATCACTTATTTTTCACAGAGGTCGCTAACTCTAGCGTCATTCAAATGAATTACCATACTTGAAATGTCAAAATCAAAGTTTAAGTAAAATGTATAAAGAACAAAAGATGCAAATAGAAAGAGAAATTAAATTTACCCCTGTGCTATTGATATTTGTCAAAGACTAGAATAATATATGAGTGTAATACTAAGCGTAAGAAATAAGGTCTACATATATTGTCCAATGGCTGTAATTATATGTGGCCCTATGCATGCATTCGTAAAATAATATTTGGGTAACATTTGTTATTTTGAACCCCTAACATAAATAATGCGCAGCAAACATTTTTTCATAAGAGTTTGGTTACACTTAGCAAGTGTTGTTCATGAATACCGGTGAAAATTTCGCACGTACAGTGACACTGGAATACTTTGACGCATCGTTGCGTCTACGACGGTGTCGTTAGAGGTTAGACGGCAAGATGAGGTCGTACATTGTCCTGTAGCTAATACCCACGACATTAATTTAAAAATATAAAATATATTCCCTATTGATATTGTATTCGTTTTCAAATAGTACGTGAATAAATGCTAACATATTATATATACTTGTATAGAATTAGCCCGTTGGTCTAGGAGTTAGTGAACCTGACTGCTAGGCTGAAGGTCGTGGGTTTGTTCCTCTCCCAGAACAAACTTTTCTGCGATGAAAAGGAATGATTGTTATGTGTCTGAATGTACTTAAAATATCTATATAAGTATATTTTTCTATGAATATATTTATCAGTTGTCTGATCACCATAGTACAAGCAAAACCGCTCAATTTGGGAACAGATGACAGTGTATGAGTCCTGAGATATTTATTATTCCTGAGATATTCTATTTGTCGCAACTGGCGTCGAAAAACCGCAGTACAAACATATCTTTAACATATCTAACTTGCTAATTGAACCTGGAATTGTTCAACAACAGATGTTCAACAACAGAAGTACCAACTACTTCAAAGAGTCACACAAATTTGTTTGAAAAAGATTTTCGTACAATTTAATGGTATATAGACCTCTTGAAAAACCATAAAATCTTTGTAACTGACACATGAACCGGTGGAGCAGAGTTCAAACAAAATGTCATCGTTAAAATTTTGGCACCAAAATATACGAGCCGCTTTCAAAGCCGTATTCCAAGACTTTTAGTTTTCATTCGGCGTATATTTTATATAAAATCAACTACACGTATCAACTACCCTTTTTTCTACTACGAAGCCTATGTTTCGCTTACGGTTTATGGCCTATTCCATAGACCCCCATAAAGGTGAATTCTAATCATATGTTGTTTTAATCTGCGCAGGGAGCCAACCGCGCGTTTGTCAGGGACGTAGCAAACAAATGGTGAAAATTTTTTGAAATCTGTTTAGTACTTTTTAATTATTTAATCGTTACAAAACCAACAATCTTTCTTCTTTAAAATATTAACGAAGCCTAGCCGACCTGGCAGACGTTGTCCTATAAAATGTATGGCTTAAAATGTCGGCCAAAATGTCAATCGAAATATTGTCCTGAAAAGTACCTAAGTATTTTTTTGTTTCAAAGGTAAAAAAATACTTTGTATAATACTCCTATTAGTTTATAAATTTATAATTTAAGAAAAAAGTTACTGCTTTTGGCTGAAACTTTTCTATTTTCGTCGTAATTGGTTAGAACTTATTTTACTTTAGGTAGGGCTATCACAAATAATATTACTCTTCAATTCTCAATAAAATGTCTGTATTTTAGTTTTACATATCAATTAGCATTAATTTTACTTAATATCACTTATAAAATACTAGAAATTCCTCTCGCTTCGCTTTGAAAGAAGATCAGATGAAAACTATTCTATGACCCTTCTAGTCATATAAGCTACAAACATGTATTTCAGAGTTGCCATACTAATTTTACTATTATCCCACGGGAATAAAGCAGTTTTCTGGGATGAAAGGTAATCTTATATCCGTTGTCCTTACTTATGTACAAATATGCTAAATTTCATCTAAATTGATACATTAGTTTCGAAGTTGCCATACTTAATTAAACCTGTTATGTGCGGAAAGAAACGTCAGTTTCTGGGATAAAACCTTTACTATAACCATTCTCCGGTTTTAAACTTCGATTATTGCAAGTTTAATCTAAATCTGTCCAGTCTTTTGCGCGAAGACAAACAGACAATAAATCCAAAAAAAAATTTTTGGTCTATAATAATATAGCGATATAATATATCGCTAACAATTTTTTATCTAGTGTATAAAATTTTTTCATTGTTATATCTTCGATACAAACTATCGAACAAACTCCCGACCCTTGTTTTAATTCCTTTTAGCCTTTTCTGCGACAAAAAGTAGCCTTAGTTTTTTCTCAATTTCTATTCTACCAATTTTCATCAAAATCGATTCAAAAGTTTTGTAATAATAATGTTTGTTTATAAGTAATAGACATATAGAGTTAATTTATAATATTAGTAAGTATAAGGATTATATTGTGTTTTAACAACTTTGTAGTGCAGTTGGTAGTGATCTCACACACCAAACTCCCAGGTTCAATTTCCAGTTGGTTTTGATAGATGTATGTTTATTCTCGGCACAATGGTGTCATTGCTGTACATACTAACTACAAAACAGAATCTAGTGCGTGGTACGAGTGTGTAAGGGGTTATTTCTCGGTAATAGCCTACTCGATGCGAGCTGCAGCTTTTATTCGATCGCAATTTCCTCTATTACAGGTGAAATACACCTGGATATTTTTATAAGTACATATTCCGCTTCAAAAGTGTTGTAGTAAACCCTTTATTAATTGGTATTTCTGAAATACCATCAGAAATGGAAATATAATGTTAACAAACCTACACGTGTAACCTGTAGCACCTAGCACTTGATCCATATTTTACGCTATTCAACGTTTATATGCATAGATTCAGTAATTTTTATACTGCAGTACTTTATTAACACACCTGAATCAAATAAGCGTATAAAAATCATTCATTGCATTGATCCTGCGTTATCAAATACGTTAGGCGATAACGAGCGCGGTCGGTAAGAGTGTGGCTGACCGCTAATGGTCAAAATATCGAAACTTTTCCGTGCCTTAAAGGGCAAGTAAAGCCGTTGGTCCCATTTTAACCTTAGATAGTAGTTGTTAAGACGTGTTGGAGACACATATCAATAAAATTCACACTCATATGTCGAAGTAGCCGGTCGACTAAACTAGACTCGAAACTACTTAGCTGTTTCTGGGGTCAGTGGCCGTCACAATAACATGGACGCTGGGTTAAATCCCACCAAAAATTCTAAGAACCATTTCAAGTCTATACTAAATGGTACGTATTCTTTGCCTATGTTTCCTTTCGGAATCCAAATTTTCCTATTAGAGCATAAAAGTACAGAGCCCAGGCTTTAGGCCTTCGCACTGATTACAGTCGGCGAAATTTTGTCACTTCTAATTTTGAATTCCACTCAAACTCTTTTTATAAAGATTTTCAAGAGCTTTACTTAAAATAACAAGCAAAGATAAAGTCAGGGTGAAAGGGGGAACGTTGGACGCGGCGTGGCTTCCTGATCAAAACACGTCTGGGGCTAATGACGACGTCGCGAATTTTTATGTCACTTCCGGCTCTACAGGGACCAGTCTTGCGAGGGAATAACCATCGAGAGGGTTCTAGGGAAAATTATCTGAATTTTCATCCGTAAACCCGTAAAAAGTTAAACGTGATTGTGAACCTAAATAGGCAGGTCTCTATAACTAACTACACCAAGAATATAAAAGAAAATTTTGTTTTTTTCTTTGTAATGGATTAACTTTAAAATTACTGAACAGATTTTTATGATTGTTTTACTAATACATACAATGGAATCCCAGGAGTGATATTAATTATATTATTATCCCGGGAATTTTTCTTTTTTTTTGCAACAGATTTTTCCAAAACGAAGCGATAGCCTAGGTCAAAGAGTGAGCATTAAATATATGTGAAGGTTTCTAGTAAGGGGACTTTTCACAAGCTTTTATTTAAGTTGCAGTGTATATTAATTTATTGGTTGGTTCGATCAAATGTTGCAAACTAACCCACTTCCTCTCAGACTACGAAGTTGAAATTTTGCATACAGCTTCCGTCTGGTGACAATGCATTTTTTTCATAAGCATGATCTGCTACTATGCTCATGAACTCCATGCTCATGAACTATAGAGAAAGGAACTCCTCAATGGTTTATATTGCAGAAATGAATTTTGGTATATATATTTAGGAAATAAAAATTTTTTGGAGACGGATGGACGGATCAAGGAACACCGAATCAAATACATCATCGCCTAATTACTCCATTACTTATAATTCTTTATTAATACATGTAATAAATCTGTAATTAATCGTTCTTAAACTGATTAGATTAGTAGGCATATATGGCACCAACGGTGTTTGGTGTATCAAGGAGGAACAAACTGAAATAATATTTAGTAATTATTTAAATCAGTTCACAAATAAAAATTATGATAATGTCAATTTAAAATGCTGTCCAAATCCAACCAACCAAATCTGTAAGCAGATCTTTCATCCAGACTATTTTCATTCTGAAATATATCCAAGGGCAACTCTGTGACTACAAACGTGCCGGATATCCAACGCATCCATCAACCACTCCGCAACGTGATTGTCATTCCTTGTATAAAACTGAGATTTTACTCACTGCCGAAAAGTAAACTTTGGTTCCTAGACGTTAGATAATTAACGACCTTAATCTGTCCATTGGTTACCATGTAATATGCAATAACTCCGAAAAAGTATGATTTAGTCTATATTCCATACAAAACTCTGAAACTAATCAGGCTATTACGATTTCATTGAATATGAACCGTTCGCTTCAATTTACTATTAAACAACAAAATGAAACAAAAGAAACAGTATTTGTGTAGAATCTGAGATCCCTATGGACTTAACAGATCTCTCATAGTCAGAAATACATAGGCAAAATATACTCGTCGTATATGTTAAGCATGAGTGCAAAGCCATTAGTGAGGACCCCCGAGAACAGTTTATAAACGCTTGCTCAGATTCGCAGTGTATAATAGGATTTTATCACGAATAATAAAGTAGAACAACTACGCTTTTATTTTACAGTCTCAGATTGTCGTTATAACTAAGTTTTTGATATTTTTGAATTTGTTTACAATATGCATCCCTTTGTTAAATTTCGTATCGATCGCGTCCAAAGTCAATTTACTCGGTGAAATAGTTTTCTTTTCACCACATTTATTTGTATTGTTACACTTTTGCTTACTTCTAAGCAGTAGATTAAAAAAAGTAAAGTATTACAAAGGAAGTTATCTTTTTTAGATCCACCACTTTTTACTGGGTTTATTTTGATGATTTCCATTTTCATGTGGTTACGCTTAAATTTGTGGAACAACTATTCTAAATTTTATTTAAAATATTGTTTTTTTTTTTAATAAATTTCACTGTACACATGCAATTGTACATGTCCTGTACAATTACAATGTACACAGAATCAGTTAATTCTTGACTGAATTCCTGCTACATGTGTCTTGAGCGCTTCTGTATTTAGGACGGTGCGTATATTAGTCGGTTTCGGTAGTAATTGTTTAGCATTTTTGTTGTCCAAAGACCATATTATTATTAGTAAGCAAATGCTGAAATACTATGATAATAATGAGGTTGCAGGGCTCGACGTGCTTTACAAGATATATGTAGATATACTTAAGTATTTCTCACTCGCCACCTGTCATCCCAGTCAGTGCCAGTCCAGCCATTATTCCATACCAGCCACTAAAAGTCAAAGTAAGCGACAACTCATAAGATAATCTATTAAAGCAAATTATAATTTCAAAACTGCTTTTCAACTCGTAAGAAAGTGTGTAATTTATATGTAAATAAACAATTTACATTTCGGTCAGTTCGAGGAATTTAAGCTTGAAATTTTTCGCGTATTGGACAATAATACACAAAACGGAAGTTACGCTTTGTAGGTCACATTTACTCAAGTAAAAGGTCCATTGAGGTCTTTTGAACCTTAACTCGGCCCGCAACATTTGATTTTGCTGTATTTGATTTGCAGATCTGTACATTTTCGTTACTTTTACATATCTGTATATGTATATTTCAGTGTTTAGAACAAACCGGTGTTTGTAAGTTATCTGACAATGTCTTGTGCTTTTGGATACTTTTTATGGAAATAACTGATAGATGAGCAATCCACCTTAACAAACAGCGATATGTAGCCGATATATGGTCAAGAAAGAAAAGAGAAAAAGTAAAGTACTGACTACATTATGAACATTTTAAGTAGAGTCTACCTAATAAAAGTTAATTCCGGTAATCAAATCCATGTTATATCTTTCTCTCTATTAAAATGTCGTTATTTTGTCCCTAATATTTAATAACAAAAAAAGTTCTTGTTACTTGCTATTTTTGTTTCATAGGTAGATAGAATACATATTAATATTAATGAAACATACTTTAAATAAATTAAAATCTCCTTCCAAAAATTCTATTTCATCAATAGACTCATTGATTTTCGATATTTAAAACAGTAGATTGAGTGCTTAATATTATAAAATATATTATTAGAAGTGTTACAGTCAACTGGGTTCATCATGATCTTCACATTTGCAAACTGAACCAAAATATTGCCAATATTTAAAACACTGTTCCGACTCTGTGTGGACAAACTAAAAGACAAAAGAATCGAATACAAATTTATTTATTAATTTACATTTAATAATAAATAAAAAATTATTAATTTACATTTACCAAAACTGTTGACTATCGTCTTTGAAGCACATGAAACGAAAATTGCCACAATTCGAGCGAACAAACAATAAAATAGGCTCGGACAGTCAATTCAATGTTTTTACACTTTCAACAGGCTTCGTTAATTGATGAATTTCAGCATCACCAGACAAAACTGGCAACGGTGTGCATGTCGATATTGAAACCTCATGTAGTTACTTGCTATGTACCTTGATACTTATAATACTAATAGTGACAATAATTAATAAAAATAATTATTATTTCTTCTATAAAACTTAGATTTTTGGATTACTTGCTGCCGAAAGGTGATGGTTGGTTCCGTCGCTAGATGAGCGACGACCTTAATCTGTACACTGTATGTTATACATATACAATAACTCCAAAAAATAGATAATAAAACTCAGTTCTGTTAATATTACCAGTAATTAATAGGAATAATAGTATGTATTTTCTTCATATAACATGATGTTCCTTCCAAATTAGTTTGAAACTATTTCAGACATCGGCATTATCTTTCATAGTTCGATGACATTTTAAAATATATTCAATAACATGAATTTAAGTACAAACTTCAAAAAATAAGAAGTATACTGAACTTCAAAAACAAAAGTATTAATAAATAAAAATGGATAAGAAATTTTATTCAGCAATTTTATCTTGAGTATATTATACGTTTATTGAGTCTATTTTTACGTTAGAGTCTGTGCTTCGTTGTATTGTAAATACTTTTTTATGGTTATGATATGATTTGAAAAACCTTTATTTAGTAATAGCGTAGTTAATAATAACTTGCCGTCGGTGTTCCCGCCCACGTATCATGTAGGAGTCTTGAAAAGAAGAGTAAATAGGCATTTACTAAGTTAATGCGCCCAAAACCTTAGACGTTGTCGCCACTTTCCATCAGGAGGGATCGATGACAAACATTAACTTATTGTACATTAAAAAAAAATATATAAAGCAATTCAACCTTCTGTAACTTCAACCACAGCGCGTAATGGAACCTGCTTAACGGTTGAAATTATGGCCCACGCCCACTTTTGGACGCCGATGCGGTCGGTACCACTGAGTTTAATCTTAACTGCACCTTGTACGGTGTTAATGTCTAGGCGGCGGTGTTCACCAAACATGAGATTACCTTGTTTTAAACACATTTCAATTGTAACACTTAATGGCAACCAGATTACCTTTGCTTAAAAAGGTATACGTAACCATATTCTCGTTGCATATCGAAAGAAGTGAGGGGTTCCCGAATTTCCTTAAAGTAAGACAGCGACGCAGGGAGTAGACTAGTAAGCTATAAGATTAGCATACAGTATTTTGTAATTTTGGTACAGTGTATCTGGCAAGTTGCCCTATTCAATTTAATCTTTGTACTCCGCGTTGTGGTAATTTTTCCTCGCTTTTGGGTTTGGTGTACACAGTAGTTGAATTATACAAAATTAAATGCATTTATGGGGATTGTGAGTGCTAATGTTTTGTTGACTGTAATTTATAACTGTATACGGTGATGTGAAAAAATCTTTAGCCGGGCACTTCAGACATTGTGCCATTTATATATATTATATATTTATATACATATATTATGTATATGCAACTTTCTTGCATAATTGTCCTCTACATTACCTTACACTGCAACCTATAACTGGTGTACTTGGATCTTCTCGTACGTAATATACCTCTTTGGCCAAGTGCAAATCACTAGATTCAAACATGTTTGGGAATTTTATAGATAACTGTGTATCGATGTGCCGGATTTCTCGATATTTTTCTTCGCCGAGCGAATAATAATTACTTTCTAACATGAACTTAAGATTAGGTCCTTTTTAAAATTAGGGATTCTTGAAGGATTCTACCTCAACCGCTTCATTTCTGAAGACCACCGTTTAAGCTGCTAGAATGAAACTGCTTGCACTTGCCAAATTTCATGCAGTTACAAACGACGAGATGGAGGCGAAATTCTGGTTCTTAGATTTAATTGCACATGTCGACCTAATAAAAACATGTTATATGGACACTAACGCTGATTCCCTCATACTTTCGTTTTCAACCTTAGTACGCATGTTAAGAACTTATTAGGTCCCATTACATTTTAAATCTTCTTCCAGATGTCTAAAAATGTAATAAGATATTAACTACTGCAAATTTCCAAACAAGTTCCAAATTTCCACCCAAGTTCCTACTGCAAATTTCCAACCAAGTTCCTACTGCAAATTTTCAACCAAGTTCCTATTGCAAATTTTCAACCAAGTTCCTATTGCAAATTTTCAACCAAGTTCCTATTGCAAATTTCCAACCAGGAGCTTGTGAAGAGATGAATTTAGCTCAGCCGTAATGTTTCCTTGAATTTGAATTTTTATTGTCGCATTGATGAAAAGGTGGATGTTATAGCATGCCGATTTGATGAAGATTTCGAAACAAAGGCAGGTCACCATGATTTAGACGTTTGTTCGAGTCGGTATTTGTTTGATTTTAGGACGATAAATTTTTTCAATGACTTCAAAATAAAGAAATAAGTAAGTTACATTTTCCTGTTACTTTTAGTGAATGTGAAAGAAGAAACAAAGCCTGATCAAGTGTATGGATTTATGTGTATGGATTTATGATAAATCATAATAAATATGGTCATTTCTCTCGTTTCAGATTATCTTTTACCTATCAAACTTTATTTTAATCCAGAATATCTAGTTTGGGATTGAGTTGTGAGGTTTTATTAAGAAGTACACACATAAGTCTGTATAGATTTTATAAATAGTTGTAAAATTCGTTTTATTGAAAAATATATACATATATCTCAAAACCACGCTCAGATCTTATGTAGTATCTTTAATGGATTTACTCTTGTATTTTTTATTGTGCTTTTATTATTTCTTCTTTATCATGCTTTTATTTTTTTATATTTTCTATTATGCTGTATAGCTTAACCAAGCTTCCAGTAAACATCCAATACATTTTTTGCCAGGAGTTAATCGTCAATCTAAGTATTGAACTATTATTCCGCTTGAGGTCACCCATCTTAATGGCGACCAAGTTCGTTGTTGTTTACTTATTAGATTACTTCACGCTCCTCTGTGAAGAGTATAGCGTGCTGTACTGGTACTTCTATACAAGATTCTAGATCCTGCCTTAATGCGTAGGCAGCTGCTAAGAAAGGTTTTATATGATAGAAATCTCGCAAACTGCAACTTTAAGATTCAGGTATCTTTGGAAGATAGCCGTCGACAGTAAAAAAGTGGAACGAGCAAACGCCTAAGTGCCTAAGCTATTAGCGCATCATAAATGTTCATAAACAAGGACTATACTGACTAAATCACATTCAGCAGTTGGTCGTTGAGCCAAAAGCTAATCTATCCTTCATGTATCTAGCATCATTTTCCTATGAAATGCTTGCGCTAACCAGAGACATAGGTTCTGTCGGGCTCTAATTTGTTTGCCACTAGCAACATCTGTTATGTGTCACGGGAGCCTAAACGATAGTTTGAAGATGTCAAATTATCGCGTACTAGATCTGGGAAGATTGGATGTGTGCCCAAAATTGGCGACAGAGTATAGCCAAGTCTTTATAAGTATTATCATTTACTGCCATTTACTCGCACTAAATAGTATCAAAGAGCATTGGTTGTAGTGTTCTGCCTAAGTCGTCAATAGTTAAGATAACTTAGATATGGTTAACCTTGTGTTATGTTGAAATGTTCATGAAGCTAATATATACTTGCATCTGGTCATTGAATAATAGTAGATATAGAACAGCTCTGCATAAATTTTCGAAAGGTAATGCGCAGGTATTCAGGAATGTAAGACGTGCAGGTTAATATAGACCCAAAGGTCGCGTTCCTGTGCCGTTTGGGGGAGAAGACTATCATCTTGAACCCTGTTAAGTAGTATTTCACAAACCCACTAATGTTATAAATGTGAAAGTTTATGAAGATGTTTGGAAGTTTGTGTTTCTTTCACGCGTTAATCGTTGAACGAATTAATTCGCGATTCGTTTTCGGTGATCGTTTTTGATAAAAACTTGGACAGAAATTATTAAGAGGAAAGTAACGTATGAGCTATTATTGTAAATAGCAGGATTGTATTAACTTTCGTGTCAGTATAACTGCAGTTTAATGTATATAAAGGAATCTTACAATTAAAAAAAATTGGACAAATTTTTCGCTGCACAGAGGTATATAGAAATAAACGGCCTATAGTTAATGTGTGGTTCGTATTTTATAAAACAAAACACGTTAAATGGTACTAGAATTAACACAAGTGATTCTTGATAGACCTAATCGAAAACGTGGCAAGTAGCCAACCAACCAAGCACTTCTCGATATTATTCAGAATAATTAGCGAACTCTATTGACAACAATCAAAAAAAGTACGCTTTAAAATCAATCTATCCGAAGCCGGAGATCATGGGTTCGATTCCCACCCAGAACAAAATTTTCTGTGATTTACATGTTTATTCTGATTACCCAGACAAGGTAATAAAAGTATCTATGGAAGTATGTTTTTAAACATATACATATGTATATGTACGTTTATCAATTGTCTTACAACCGTAGAAGTACCACAGTACAAGCTAATGCTTAATTTTGAATCATATGGCCGTGTGTAAAAGATATAGAGATAATCGGATTGCCGTGTGTGAGTGATATTTGTTTGTCTAATTCTATTCAATTTCCTACTATATTTAATTTATATGTATATATTATATTACTAAACTAACCTGAGTTTATAATAATATAGCCTAATTAACAATTTAGCTACGTAATAAACTTGCTTAGTTTCGGGAATCCAAATTCTATTTGCATTAATACACAATATTGAAATTAAATTAAAAGTATTTACTAATTTTAGGAACCAATAGCTCATTTTACGAAAGTCACAAATTAACAATAAAAAAATCTCTTAAGTAATTAAATAAAACTATTGCAATTAATTCATCGATCTATATTGAACACTGTATTAATATCCGATAGTTTATAAGTTAATGGTGTAAAAGACGAAGGCTGATGCTTAAACTGGCTTCATTGTGGCCGAAAACGGAATTTCACGTCTTCGTCAACCACTTCACGAAATTAATTTTCAAGCACCCCACTCTATAAGGAACTTCTATATAAAGTTTCTTGATTCTAGCTCTTCAAAGTCAAAGTCAAATTATTTATTGCGTCACAGGAAGTAACGCCTCACGAATAAGAATTAATTTGGAGTGTTCTTGTCTATTAGTCACTTCAAAACTCATTATTCACGTAGAAATTTGGCATATACTTATGAACATCACTTTTTGTATCCACCTCCCATTCCTTAATTAACTCCTTCGCACAAATAAATAAATAATAATAACGTATTTACTAATTAGACTAATACGTACAAAATTAAAACAAACGTACCTATTGGTACCTACATATGTACATATATTAAAACCGCAAGTTACTCGATGTGTTAAAGGTATAGAAATCGTGTTACATGTTGACCTACTTTTAACAGCGAGTGATCATAGTAATTTTACGGAAGTGTATGCGCCTTCACGATATTTTGTTGGCAGGAATAATATCCCGCTTGGCATGGCCTCACAACTTAACATACATAAAGTGTAAACAAAATTGACTACCGACATTTTGGGTACAGTCTCTTTGTATGAGAGCTATTAATAATTTTAGATCGCGGACAAATTATTGATTTCAGTTCAGGAACTTGTTGTAAAATAAATATTAAATTCGTTAGTAGTTGAGCCATAAATTGTGCCTCTACGTCAAAGCTGCGGCCATAATGCGGTCCACGACGGATTTTAAATGGCCCGCGCAAGTGTGTTTTTAGAACTTTTTTATTGCGCAAGTCCTGAAAGTAATTAACTAGGGATTACTAGTGGCCCGCAGTAAATTTATCATTCCTCAGTTTGGCCCGACTGTCAAAAAGGTTGAGCATCCTTGCTCTATATTATTCTCTCTCACCTCACTTATGTGCTTATCAATAAGTGATTGAAATGCAACTCAAGTCATTAACGAAATATTGGATACCTACTGGTTGGTACTTGTTATTTCGCCTTATTTGAATTTGACCTATATCTGACGAGATGTTTTCATTCTCGAAATTCTCATTTTATTTTGAATATATTTTATTCTTCAACACCCGCGGGAAACCGGGGCGGACTACTAGTATTGTAATGAATTGCCTAATAACGTGAAAGAACGACACTCACACTTAAGATGCTGTTGACATTAGTGTCTGTCAAACACTTGACAGCTGTCACAATACCGACATACAACGTAAGAGGTCGATCTACACAAAGTTAGAACTTAAAATGAATATACTCCGTCTCTCACTATTAACAATTCAATTGTGGGTTTTGTAACATGTGCTGGGAATATTGAACAGAAGGCGAAATCATCTTTCCTACCACGCACGTATTAGTGCTCTCAGTACTTCCAAATATTGTTGGGGTTATTCCTGTTGAAATATGGATGTGATAATAAAAAAAAGCAAATATTGCTTGTGGCCGCGAGGGTTGGTATTCCGGTCACGTCGGGATGGCATCTTGAGCTGACTCCCAGATACTCGCAGTCTGTAAACCAGTGTTTCTCAAAGTGGCCGATAACGCCCGCTTACGTGCGTTAAACGATTAACCGGCCGATTCTCGTTTCCAATAGGATCGGAATAGAATCGAAACTAACCGATTGTTGCCAGTTATTGCATTTTATTTTCCATGAAATTAACTACAAAGGTAACTGATTACGTTTAAAACAAATATATGTTGTTTGTCGATTAGAAACATCATTATATATCAATGTTTGTTTGTCCTTTATAGACTTTGAAATAGAGCACTGATGTCTCTTGCAACTTTGTTTAGATTTTCTGAAGAAGGTTTTGTATCAAAATTATATCTGTGGTCATCAGTTTTGAAGAGTTAATGCGTAGCAACGCGCGCCAGGGACAGCTTGTAGTCTATATTTGTAGAAAAGAAGCTATTACTAATGTAATTTTAACTAAGTAATATGAATACACTACATATATAAGTATATAGTATAGGCCATAAAAGAACATATCTAAAGTATTTTTCGTATTGTTTTCAAATGTCGGATTGCATTATTGAAGTTTTCATACGGACCCCTAACGTTTTTGAAAATATTTTATAGCTTATGTTCAACAAAGATAATGTAGAATGTAGAAGAATTTTTCGTATCGGCCCAGTAGTATCGGAGCCTATTCGCCTGAAACGATCAATCAAATCTTTCCTCTTTATATTATTAGTATGCACGAATTAGTACAATATTGGCCCTGAAGACAAATAATTAAATTTCCAAAGCAAACGATAACAGAGGTCTGAGAACCACTGCTCCTAGCCATACGTAAGTACGTCTAATTTCTTATATTTTCGCTTTAAATGATATGAAATGGTATTGGTAGACGGAGAAATGCAAGAATTAGGGCTTTTTACATGCTGAAAATTATTTAGTTTTGTTATATGATAATGTTAATCAAGAATGATTTTAATCAACAGCTTCTTGTTTATCATAAACTCTTGTTAGAGTGGTCGACAGCTTATGTGACGATAAGAAGCTGATCTGCCCTTGTTGAGAGCTGGAAAAGAAGTTTGATTCCATTTTCGGCCATTAATTTTGATAGATATGATATGAGCGCCTTAAAATCTCTCCGACTTAATTATACCAATTAATAAACTTATCATTTAGTTGGCGCTGATAGGAGTCGTGTTAAAAAAAATACATTACAAACCTATTTAAATCGAGTGTATGTTTAAAAGAAATGAAAAGAAAATTGAGGAATAATGCACCATGTGCAAATAAAAAAAAATTCATGAAAGATTATATCGTAAAAAAAATTGAAAACATTTGTATATAAAACCAATGTTTAATAAGATGGTGTCTCAAAACGGGTCAGAAACTGAAACGTCAAAGGTAAGAAGGCGACATATTCATGGACATAATATCATGAGTTTCTCATGTTTTTGTGACCTTTACGTCTACCGTTGTAAACCTGTTCTTCCACTACAGTTCACTGAAACTACCATTATTTAAAGTTCCCATGGGGAGCTTGTCTTCGACAAATTATTTTTGTGAAAATCGATTAAATTTTGCAATAAACAAGCGTCTTTAGCAGCAACAATAAAACTACTTGATGATCCTATAAAAAGCAATTCTATTTTCTCCCAAAATATTTTAAGTATTCCATATTTACTCGCAAAACTTTTCTCATTACAATCGTCTTTGATATGCCTAGGTACATATTATTATACTTTCAGATGCGAGAGTTCTGTAAATGTTGACTTGATGTTGAGATATTCTCGCAAACACTCCTAGTTTTCACTCTCAGTATGTTATTGTTGTTTCGTATGGAAGATTTCGATATATTTTTTCTTTCTCCCTTCCATATAAATGCGCGAAACTCCTAACATTGTCACGATTTAGATGGAAGTACCGGAAAATGTGAATACCTTAGCGCATTCATGGGTTATCTTTCAGAATGATGGAAGCAATTTTGTATTTGGTATTTTTGTGAAGTAAATCATGGCTGCAACTTGATTCAATTTCAAAATTTAATCACAAAGTTCTTTGTATTTCGCGATGTATTGTATTGTTTTCATTTTACTTTGTTTTGTGCTTGTAGCATACTTTCGAAAGGTAGCGTCATTGAGAAAACGAACGGCAATAAGAAGTCCTCAAAAATCTATTTAATAATATTTAATTTTAATAAATGAAGTTGTAAATATAATGTATTAATCAATAGATGTAATTAAATGAGGCAAGAAATATTCCTCAAATGAATACTAGTGAACATAGTCTTTCAAATTAGCTGTTCAAGCTGTAATTGCATCATATTCATATTTGATAAGTGAATCGGTATTGGATTTTGAGGCAGCTTTTGACAGTCTCCAATAAGCGTTTCCGTCGCTAACTTGTACATGTTGCGGCCTGGCGTCTCACTCGTAACCACAGCGTTGCGTGAAATATTCGTACGAAATAGAAATGGTTTAGTTAATCTTTATTCATTCAGCAATGCACATGGTTTCAATGCATTAACGGCCCTGAGCAGAACGAGAACGCCTGGAATGCCTGTTTGTACATGTAAGAATAGATGGAGCTAGCCTCGAGGAAGATCTCCTTTGACGACCGACTAGCTTAAACTCACAGATCAACTGTTGTTTTTGATTTAGTCATATTTAATAATTTTGTTATTGATTTAGTTAAGACATATTGTATTTTGTTAAAATACTAGCTTTTTCCAGCGACCCTTCAATCCCCTCACTTCACCACAGCCCCTTTCTCCCCTTTTCACCCCCCTTTTCTCGCCATAGGCAACACCATAGCTAGTGAGTAAAACGTTTTACACTGAAATCTTCAATAATAAATAACTTTGTCCCATTTCAAATCCATCCCAGGGTTTTTCGCCAAAAAGTAGTCCATGTTTTTCCCCAAGTTCCTATTCTACCTCTATCCCAGTTTCATCAAAATCAGCTTAGTGATTGATGCGTGAAAAGGTAACAAGATAGACATATGGAGTTACATACCCACCTTCCCATAATATTAGTAAGGATTTGACACTAGCGTCACCGAGATAGATTTACCTACTTCTCAGCATAATACAACGCCGCGAATCATTTCGAACCGAGTGGAGTGTCAATGAGAATTGCAACAAGGGAGTTCTAAGCTACGCGCCTCTATTTATCCGTCTGTTTGTCTGCAAGGTTTCTTCTCTTTAAATGCGTGCAGTTCATTGCACTATGAATAAGAGAAACAATCGTAGTGCTTGCAAAGTATGAGTATATTGCATCATATTTTTAACATAAACTTTGTAAATACTTGTTCTTTTTTAAAGAATCAATGTCGAATACCAAAAAGATATTTCCTGTAAAAAATCATCGATAAGCTGCTACATTTACTAGATGAAAGTTCCAGACATAAGAAATCAAGGTCTACAATAAGATACTGCAAAGTACTGTGTAACGGATTCCAGTCATTTTTGAGTTCATGGGATAGGAGGAAGACGAAAAGAATGTAAGAGCATAAAAAGATAGGGAGAAATAAGGAGGAAACCTCCGATATTGAGGCAGAGGCACGTATAAAAAAATTGCGGTCTTTTAAATGAAGATGGTAGATCACGGGGTGCAGAATTCCGCGGCTTCCTCTAGTTTATTTCCGACTACTAAACACTGATGAGGGAATGCCTCGTGACTGAGGAAGGCTAGACCTCTACGCTCCTGGGTGGTCAGGGTGCAGCGTATAAAGACCACTAAACACGCCAAAGACGCATTTATAGGTTGGTGGCTTGTTTCGTTTAGAAGTGATTGAAAATTTTAAGCAACAGCGAGCACCGACGGTAGAAGGAGTTTTGATCGCTAGTGGCAAAAATTTCATGAAGGCTGCAGTAAGCCACGTCGGAGACCTTCGGGTCGCGTAAAAACTTCCAAAATTTGGGTTGTCTATTAACCTACCAATCCACATGGGCATCAATAGCTTCAGGCCAAACCAAATACTTTTCAAACATTTCAACCAACAAACGTATTTAGCGGCTTACAATTCAAACAGAACATTATTTAAACACCAAATAGAGCTTTAAACATCAATAAATACTCTAAACCAGTGTCCATTGTGCGAAACGAAGAAAGATTTCCAACAGCGATTCGCTGGTGCATAATAATGGCCATTATTTTTCCACATAAATTTTAATGCAGAGAGAAACTTCGCTACGGTATTACTAACAGTTTTGGATTATTCTAACAAGAAGTACGTGGAATGCTAATGTTTCAAAAGATCGGTTTCATCATCGATTGGTAACTATTTTATACAATAGGACTATAAGTGTTATAGGATTTTAAGCTTAGCGTGTTTATAGTAAAGATTTGGGTGTTTGTTTATATGTCTGTTCATGTAATTTTGCAAAAGAAGTGTCCAATAAAAGCAATTCGAAGCGAAGTCAGGGCAGTTACTGGTTGTTATCCTTTCTAATATTATAAATGCGAAAGTAACTCCCTCTGTGTGTCAGTTTCTTACACTTACACACCTACACTTCTGAAGTTGATGACAAAGTACGTTATATTTAAAAACACCAGCTTTATTTAGAGATCCCTCGAAGCGGTGATAGCCTTCTGCACTTCTGACTTTACAGAGTTATGTGCGTTTTAAGCATTTAAATGTCACTCACTATAACGGTGAAAGAAAACATCTTGAGGAAAACATGCCGGGGAGTTTGCAAAACTCAAAGGTGTGTGAAATCTGCCAATCTGTATTTGGTGCGTGGTGGACTATAACCTTCTCATTCTGAGATGAGACCCGCGCTTATTAGTGGGTCGTCTTGCGTTGAGATGATCTATAGTAATCATAGGATAGGAGCTATCGATATAAAATTCCACCGTTATATAGCTGTATCAAATTTTTTATATTTATTTGCCACTTTATACACAAACCTTCAAAGTAGGTCGAATCCAAATAGCTTGCCGTTCGCAGGATATCAAGATAAAATAAAATCTATCGGAATCGTTTATCAAAACCAACAATATACCAAACGAATGGTACAAGATTCCACAAAAACATTTCCAGAGTTATCCACGCTTAGGAGCTATCAATCTGGATAAAGGCCGGTGGATTTTTGATCTTGTCCGGCGAGGTACGTCAGTGAGATTTTTGGTATTTTTTTTGTGGAATCCCTATTTTCTAACCTGTAAATCAGCTGTTGTAAACTTGTAGAAGAGAGTGACATGAAGAGGGTTTCTTAACCTCGTTTGATTGCCACTCTACTTGAAATCCGTCAAACAACTCGACATTTCGGCTTTAGAGGGATTTCTTTTTTCTTTAATTTTTTTTTGTGAGACCCCTAATTCTTTTTTTTATTTTTGTTTGTAATCCCCCTTCTTGTACCCCTAATCTCTAACCTGCAAATCATTTACAGTTGTGAACTTGTAGCGGAGAGGGAGTTAAAGAGGTTTTCTTAAGCTTGTCTGGTTACTAGTCTCTTGAAAACCGTCAAACTCGTCATTTCGACTTTAGAGGCATTTATTTTTTTCTTTCTTCTCCAATTCCAGTAGTCATCTTACCTATTCTTCTTCTGTCTTCCGTTCTAAAGCGATATGCGTTTGGTCTGCCGTGTCTTTGTTGATGGATAGTTCAATGATGTAGTGTCTTTTCTTTTTTCTTTGTCTGCGTTCATCACTCCTTTCTGCAGGGAACGCGTTACTGGTTCCCTAGTCTGGTGGAGTAGTATTAATGGGCGGCGGTGATGGCAGCACCAGCTGTCTACTCGTTTGCCTCAGCAGCGATCACAAATAATTTTAATACCTATAGACTTGTGACTGTCTCTTCAGTATAGATACGCAGGGTAGACCAAACTCCACCACGCTGCTCCAACGCGGATTAGTGGAGGTGAGCCAACTCACTACTAGGATTAGGGGAGGGGAGCTAACTCACTACTACACTACTAAACCCCTACTACTAAGCCATTAATGATGTTTCATTTTTATATTTACCCAACCAAGTTCGTTTCTATACATTTACAGTAATGTATCGAATGTACAATAAATTCAAGCTGAATCGATGAAGTGGTTAGACGGGAGTACGTGACACATAAACTAAATAGCTAATACAGATGTATAGCTGTACGTAGGTGTACATGGTATGTACATGGAACTTATGTGTGACTGAGTAAGGATCTTGAAATCAATATTGCTTGGAGCGCATATAGTCTGGATTATTTCGATAAGAGATCTAAAAGTTAAGCAACAGCTGGCGTTTTCGGTAAGAGTAGTGACCACTAGTGGCATAAATATCATTTTCGTGCTTCAGAGGGCACGTGAAGCTTTTGGATGCGATTGATAGGAGTCGTTAAGCCATGTCGGAGGCCTTCGGGTGGCATAAAAACTTCCGACACTTAAAGGATTTTAATAAAACAAATCGGCCTCCATTGTTCACCGTTAAAATCACACAGATTTTCATACACCCTGACAGCTTGTCAAACCCTATTTTATTGACAAATCTCTCGGACCCCTGGGGGTCAAATTGGACCCCTTTGGAAATCACTGCGTTAGGCTATCACTTACGGTGGAGGAATACATATAGAAAGGCAAATTGACCTACAGAAACTACTTAACTTGTACGAGTACAATGGCCGCTCGTCGCATGCACTTTGAATAAAGATGTAAATATCTCAGGGGATTGTCGTCGAACGTTAAACTTTATCGTGCCACTGGTTCACTGGGTCTTTCCGTATTCAAATTAACTTGACAACAGCGCCATCTATGTAATTTAATACTAAACTAGCTTTTCTTGCGGCTATATTCGCTAGGATAAGTTTTTATCTCGTCTTCGACAGAAATTTCAAAACCGCTATAACAAATATTTATAAATTTTTGCATAAGTATTTATGTTTTGCATAACTTCTATACAAATTTTCATCCCTTATTTTGGACTCCTTCAAGTCGTTTTTCACGATTAAAATAGTCTCATATATTTTCTCAGTTTCAAGTCTAACCATGAACAAATTATTAATAAAATCGGTTCTGTACTCGTACTAGAGAGACAGAGTTACTTTACCATATATAAAGGAGGGCCCTTTGGGTAATTGAATCGAATAATCGAGTCGTTTTAGAAATAAATCGATGTGTTTTCAACCAAAAAATAAAAGTTGGCTCTTGAGCCTTCAGCCAGTACCTGTTCCCAGTCTTAATGTGCTGAGAAGTTTCTTTTACCATTTCTTCTCCTCTTGACAAAACAATGGAAGATTCACAATACTTTACGTTTATAAGAATAAATATATACATACATCAGTTTTTAAATGAAATCGGTTCGGTGTGTTCATAAAAATAATATCTATGTATTATTCTAGTACAAAATTTCATTCAATTCCGTTCACTAGCGTGAAGGAGTATCCATCCATCATCACAAACTTTCAGATTTATAATATTAGTAGGATATGTACATTAAATATATTTGGGTTTTATTATTACTTTAAAAGCTTTTATTTAACTCGTAGCGTATGTTTGTATATTAGTATGTTAGTATATTTGTTTGTTACGGGTCAAATGTTGCAAGCTTAATTAGACCAACTGCCTCTTACACTACGGAGCTGT
>DWJZ01001794.1:0-21780 GCA_018249125.1 Asbolis capucinus
TTATTAAGTATGTGGGTACTTTAATAATGTATATTTTTTCTTGTACCGCCGGTTCACGGCGGCCATTAAAATATTGTGTTGTCAACAAGCCGTGTTTCTTGTTGCTTCCCGATTCCCAGATAACAGTACATAACACTATCCAAATATAGCTTCACTTTCTTCTATAGCTTCTATAGCTTCACTTCTTTTTAGTTTACCCTCTTTTAGTATTTATCTTACTATACGAAAAAATGGTTTCTTGTACTATATGTCTATAATGTACGTTTGTCTCATTTAAATTTTTAAGTAAATGATGTGTCAAAATAGTTCATTTATACGTTTTATATTAATTATTTTTCCAAAACCCGCGTATTGTGCACGATAATCTCAGAAAATATAGTGGACGGTGGAAAAATATCTACTAAAATGTAATTTGCTAAATTTAACAGCAGAAATATGTACTAAAAAGTAATTTACTAAATTTAACAGCCGAAACATATTTACTAAAAATTAATTTACTAAATTTAACAGCCGAAACATATTTATTAAAAAGTAATTTACTAAATTTAACAGCCGAAACATATTTACTAAAAAGTAATTTACTAAATTTAACAGCCGAAACATATTTACTAAAATGTAATTTGCTAAATTTAAAAGCCGTAACATATTTACTAAAAAGTAATTTACTAAATTTAACGACGGAGAAATATCTACTAAAAAGTCTTTGGATGTCCACTGCTGGAAAAAAAAGTAATTTTTTCTCTCAAATAAGTTCCATGTATGAGCGATGATCAGTTACAGATTTATAATAATTAATGATGATGATGATGGTGATGATGATGATATCATAAATTTACAAATTGACAAATTCCTTTCACGAAGTCTTAAAAATACCAAAAAGAACCAGATAAATCCACCTGTATCCAGTTATATCCAGTTTTAGTAGAACCACGAACCACTCTTCTCCAAGTGTTTCATCGTATTCGATTGTTTGAGTAACAAAAGTTTTAAGATGTTTAAAAGCTTTAAGTGCTATATTGCCGGTTGGTTTGAAAAGACACCATTTATGGTAGAATTTGGGGCTTTACCAAAATATTTAGTGCACTTTACTACCCTATATGATACAGCGCCATCTGTTGGCGCAGTAGTATTATAGTAGGAAATGGCGTTTTATGGTATATTTAATTGAATAATTCATTTAAAAAACCGACTTCAAATTACATTGAAATCGAAAATAATAACATCATTTAGGTAGTCAGAGGCAATTAAACAAAAATCTACTAAATGTAAAGAAATCATTAAACGATTAGGGTACCTTAAAAAAACCAGCTACTCTACACCCTTGTCTACACAACAATCACCAGTTTTCGAATAAAAAGGTTGAGCTTTTAATGGTCGGATCAAACTGATCAATCAATGATCAATTTTATATTTACTCGTATCTAGTACGAGTCACTAACATTTCCTAGTCAATTAGTCTCAGGTCTTTTGTAATAAAAATAGATTCTAACTTGCTTGCTACACTATGTCGTTTATACAGTATAAGAGTGAGAGCACATTAACAAAAGGTAGCGTTTATACAGTTGCCCACGCGTTGACATTTTGGTTCTAGGAATCCGCCGTTGAATTGCTAATTATCTGTTGATGTTATATATTTTGCAAGCCCGTGTGGGCAGATTGCCTAGTCTTTATTATAAGTACACGTTCTCGAACGTTTAAAAAAGATTTATTTCTTCTATGTTCCTTAAGGTAATAAGGTAAGGTCATAACGTAATTGACAAACATAAAATAAGATATGATTAAATATTAGCGCAGGATTTTATTCATGAAAATGTATAAAGGAAATTAAACGGTATGAATAAGTATTCATATATCATTCAAAGGTTAATGATGTTTTTTGGTAATAGTCAGTTTTATATTGTTGGGACTTCAAAGCAAACTGGAAAATGATCACCTGGTGATATGTGATCATCAATATACATGAACACTGCTTACACTCATATTATTTAGGCATTTACTAAGTTTGTGTGTCCAATATCTTAGACATCATCACCACTTTCCGTAAGGAGGGATCGATGTCAAGCATTAACTTATTTTGTATAAAAAACAAACAATATAATATAAATATATGAGATAAATATCTCATATCATTAGAACACCAATCACCGATCAACAGAGAGAATACCGATGCAGGAATTACGCTTCATTATTTATTTTCCATTACGTAGTAGGTTATGTAAACCTCAAACTGAAGACACCAAATGTTCAGGTAGTGTTGTGAAACTAGGTTCTGCATCTATTTTTGTACCATAAACAGTTTTGAAGGATCTTACAAGGTCTTGAACATTGAAGTTGAATTAATTTTATTTGCATGCGGCTACCATTAATTGTCTCCAATGTTACGATCTATCACGCAACTTGTGTTTGCTAATTGTTGCTTTTTACATCGGTATTTAATTCACTGGCGTGCCTAGGTTTTAATGTAAAAGCAACCTGTTTGCAATTATAGCTTATATTGTTACAAATTAATGGATATTTGTACACAATAAATAAAGAAAATATTTTTAACGTTTGAGATCATTTATCGGGTTATAAATAAGTATCTAATCGGCTGTGTTTTTCTCGATTAATCAATTAACTAAACTAGCGTCAAACATTGTAAATAAATACGAGCCAAATTATCTAAGTTAAGGTCTACAGATGACGGACATCACCCGACTTTTCAATATGTCCTAAAATTACTAACAACATATTTCCGGAAATGAAATAATCGATTAGTTGACCCGAAAAAACCCCGCTTTTCAAATAAAACTATGCTTTACGTAATAGTAATTATAATAACTATAACAAAATCAAAAGTTTAAAATACATTTTTGTACTTATACATCATAGTTTAATTACGCGTCGGCAAACCTATAACGTCTGCGTGTTTCATTCCTAAAATTTGACTAATAATAGGTTCCATTTATCGTGATTTCGCCAACGTTGCCAATTATGTAATTTTAACAAGCTATTCTCTGCAATCCGTAGCTGTCCCAATGCTGGGCTCAGGTCTCCTACACAATGTGAAGGATATTATCCATAGTCTGCTAGACTGGCCCAGTGCGGTATAGTAGACGAGCGAGCAAACAAGTTTACTTATTAGTAAGTATAACAATATACTGACCGACATCGCACACCAGACTGCCCGGCTCGAGGTCGCCAAGGAAGGAGCGGACGGCGGGAGCGGGCGCGCGCGGAGCGTCGTCGTCCGCCCCCGCTTGCTCGTACACGTCGTGCACGTACGCGCGCTCCAGCGCCGCGCCCCGCGCCGCGCACTCCCCCGCGCACTCGCCCGCGCCCGCGCCTCCATCCGCCATCACCGCACTGCCATTGCACTGCGCTGGAATGTCAAACAATTTGACATTAGCTACGTCAATACAAACCTTTTCGAAACGGAGGTAGATTCAAAAATATATGTTTATCAGTGTCATAAAAACACTTACTCGGATAAGACATTAATGAAATTTGAGTTTAAATAAAAATAATTAATACTATTTTTAAGAGTATTATATAAAAGAATTTCCAATATACATTTTACATGGGAAACAAAACGACTCCGTTCCCCTTATGGTTAGTTATAACCGCCGTCCGTGGACATGGCAACGCCAGGAGTTTTTCGTTACCGATCAAGAAAGATGTGATAAACCCTCAGTTGCAACATTTGCAAGTGGAGAAGATGAAAGAACAGAAGTAGAACTGTTCAAACAACCAGAGTCAACACTGCCGCCAAAGGACATACCAATAAACCAGCAGCAGGACCGATGACCAAGAAAATTTATGAGCAAGATTACTAATTAAAAATTACTAGCTCCTATTGCGACCGAAACGTATATAAACACTTCGCATCGACCTGCATCATAATTATTGGCAGCACAGCGACATTTACCATCAGGTGGGATTGTGCTCAAGCATTAACTCATATTGAGTATAACATACGATGGTCAGGCGGGCTGAGAATAACCTACCACTGTGTAAAATCATCGCGATACTTCGTGAATAATTTTTTTGGAAATAGTAACTGAATTTGAATTTCAACCCAGTTGCATAGATCATGGTAAGGTTTTGTCGAAAGTTTGTGAAGTAACGGATGGATGTTTGACCTTTTTCACTCAAATTCACTGAACGGAGCTGAATGAATTTTGGCACAGAGATACAATATAATGTGGAATACATGGACTACTTTATTATCAAACCTCGCAGGCGACGCCGTGGGCGGTAACTAGTATAAATTATGTATAAATATTTCACTTGGCTTTTAAAACAAACGGTGATAGCCTAGTGGTTAAGAATTCGACCTCCTACTCGAAGAGGTCCGTGTTCGAATCCCAGAGCGCGCACTGCTGACTTTTCGGAGTTATGTGCGTTTTAATTATTCAAATGTCACTCGCTATAACGGTGAAGGAAAACATCGTGAGGAAACCTGCATGCCGGGGAATTTGCAAAACTCAAAGGTGTGTGAAATCTGCCAATCCGCACTTGGCCAGCGTGCTGGATTATGGCCTTAACCTTCTCATTCAGAGAAGAGACCCGTGCTCAATGGTGGGCCGTGAAGGGATTAGATGAGATAACTGTTAATGCTCTAAAGATACATAAAACAAGTTCAGGTCACGCCATAGCAGTTTTCCTTCGTGGGAGTGGGTCTAATGTTTTGTCCGTTATTAATAAATATCTCGGTGTCATATAAACTTAACAAGGTTGCATTGTAAACATACTTTTTGTATAAAGGCCCAGACTAGGTACAGACTATTTACCGTAATCTCCGCACATTAAATTTCGAAATATAGTTGCATCTCTAATAATTATTTTCACTTATCTATAAAGTTAGTATTATAACGAAGTTGTGCATAATAATTTCTTAGTCGACGTCAGGATACTCTTTGAATAGTAATATTCTGAAATAATAAACAACAAAGGTATTGTAAGCAAGCAGTGCTGAAATCTCTGTTTTGTTTTCCGGTAAATTATTAACAACCCAGCGGCCATTGAAAGTGGGTCAAAGGAATAGGGACCAATGACAAACTAACTTCCTTGCACGATTACATTTGGTTATATATAAAAATAAATAATACTGGAGTGTCTGTTTTTATCGTTAAACCGCATTTTACTATAAGCATGCGTAAACACGGTAAAGTACGGTACGTAAACAAGGTTAAAGGTACAACAAAATAACATATGCAATTTTTGTCTGTCAGTTTGTTCCGGCTAATCTCGGAACGGCTGAACTAATTTCGACAGGACTCTCACTGGCAGATGGCTAATGTAAAAAGGGGTAACTTGGACTCCTATTTACAATTAATGACTCATTAATGGGTTGTAGTCAGTGATACTTCTTGTTCAAGACGTCCGTCTTGGACGATTTGTTTTCATCGATGTACCTGTACCTACTTTACCTACCTTTACCTTTAACTTTCATATACCTTATCTAAATATTCTTACTTCTTTAGTATGGATAATGGGGGTAGAGAAGAACTTTGTGTAATTCATCGGAAGCGGTACCGATTTACTTAATCATAGCTTAACGAAACAAGTTGCTTAACAATCTCCACAAGTACGGATAATTGGATACTAGAGTTTACGTTATAAGAAAATTGTAGCTGACCAATTTTTATACTTGGAAAGCAATTAAGAACGTAAAGATTTCTTTAAAAAGTATATTTTTCTTTTTTATATTTTGTCGGCGTTTGTGATAGCTAAATAAAAAAACGACTCAATCTTTTTGAGTGCAGCAATGATGCATAGTAGTAAAGTAGACCCGAGCTTAGTAGTATATCATGGTGAGGTATACTTGAGTTAGTGGTATATCTAGGTAAGATACATGTTTCTATGTATGTAAGCATCTTATACTAAGAATAATTTTGGTATCCTACTTGAATTAAACATTAAAATTATAAAAGTGAAAGTTCGTCAGAATGGTTTTTCTCTCAGATTTTCGCGTATAAACTACTAAAATGATTTGATTTTGCGCGGAGATAGATTATAGTCTAGAATAACACAAGCTTTTATCAATATAGTAAGTGGGCGAAGACGCGAGCGCAAAAAAGTAGGATCATTAAAAAAAATGTTTTAATTACGTTACAGGCTTAGTTATAACAACCTTCGGTAGGTGGCATTGTTAAAATATTAGAAACAAAACTGGGCCTACTAAATAACATCTATTTAAACGTGAAGTTTATGGTAGCTATGTAATTTCATTGTTAAGAACGGCTGGTAGCAAATAACTCAATAAATTAATGTATTTAGCTAAAGCGATCCCAAAGTTGTCGACGGGGATTCATTCATTAGCAGCTAATACGATCTCAGATGAAGGTTTATGTGATCTAGGTTTGCTTTTACATGTAATATTATTTTTACATCGTGTATTATATGCTTTATTATAATACAAAATTGTACAATATCTACAAAATGTTAACAATTTAACAAGTACTTATTTATTATACGTATAGAATATTAAAATATAATAAATGTATAATGCTATAGATGCGAAAGTATCTGTCTGGTGTGCCTTCAGGCCTAACCTACTGAACCGATTTTGACGAAGCACGGTACAGTGAAAGAATAGAAATAGGTTAAGAATATGTCTTTATTCGCGATAAAAAGGTTTGAAGGCGATTAAAAGGTTAGAATAAAGATTTTTTTTATTCAATAAATTAGTGCTTGACCAAAATGCCACCTGTTGGTAAACTGCGATGTCAAAGCGCTGGTGATCGAACGGGATACAGAATGTGCACTGTGTGGAAGTTGGTCATTACCGAAGATATAATAATTTCTATTTATGCACCAGATGAGGGGGGTGGTGGGGTGAAGAAGAAGTGAAGGCGACCAGGGGGAAGCTACATCTTATATAGGTACCTATGTACTTACATTAGGTACCAAAATACACCAGTAGTAAAATACATCAGTAATTTATATAATAAAATACCCCACCAATTAGTTGCGTGGGTGTATCACAAGCTTTTTAGAAGACCTTCAATTGATATAATATGACACGCTGTTCTATTTTCAAAAATAAAATTGGTATGAAATTAAATCAGTAATAAAAAGTTGAATATCCCAGCCTTTCAATAAAGTCTTCTAGTTAATTTGAATATATTTATTCTATTTCTAAATGAACAACATGGAAAATTTGATTAGATTTTCAGTACGTCATATTCACTCATTCAAATTATGAATTACATAAATGTTATAATAATGCCACGTGTAACATAATACTTTATATACTATATATATTTATGGCAAAATTTATACCTACTAATATCATATATAAAATAGTTTATTTGAGCGCAAAAATCTCTGTAACCACTCGTCCGAATTGACAAATTCTTTTTGTGTTGAATAGTCCATGTATCGTGTAATGTTACTGGATACTATTTATTTTGGGAAGCAACTTTATTTCCACGGGATAATAGATTGAGACTAGTATATGATGTAGTGTAGTGGTTTTATTCTGCGGTATCAAGGGTAAAATTAATCATATATATGGGTAGAAGAATGTAAGCCGAGTCAGCTATTAATTAATAAAACACTAATTTATAATGCTATACATACGAAATTGTCTGTCTGGTGTAATCACGCCTAACTCGCTGAACCGATTTTGATGAAGAACGGTATAGAGTAAAAAATAACAATTAGAAATAGAATAGCTACGGCTGAAATATATAAATAAAATATTTAGAATAGCTCTATTAGAATCCATTGTCTTTCAAAAATAGTTTCTGGATAGATGGACCTAAGAGCCGCCTTAAGTTTAGCACTAAGGTTCCGCAGAATTGCGAAAAGTCACAAATAACTCGGTCTGTCTATCTACCTACGAGCCCAAAAGTGGATTTGTGCGCGGAACTCTAAAAACTGAATAACAGAATCGCAATAAATGGCACATGAATGTTTTGTCTCTGGATAACCCAGTTTTCGTAACGATAGCTGGAAGCCGAAATTGAATTGTAAATTCCAACACCGAGAACTGAAAACGCCTGCAGTTGGTTAACGAAACGATAAATCGCAATATTTCAATTTTCCCCCATTGAATTGTAAAAATGTCCTTCAACGCCGGCTTGACAAATAGCCGAAGGTATTTTAGACTGGGCTTGCGAAGACTAACGACCGTTTTCAATAATCTACCTGTAGATTGATGATATCTGGACACGACTGATACACATGACCGTAACAAATGAATCGCTTTCAGGGTTTTGCTTGATATTACACTAACTGATATTTTCCTTCAGCAATGGAGTCTTAGATAGTAAAGCGCTAATTCTAAATCTGTCTATGTATAACTACATCAAAGTTCCTCTTTTCAAAGGAAAAAAGGTCACACGGAAGTCTTCCTAGAATATTGAGATACTTCGAGAAATTCGAGTTATTTGGCGTGATATTGATAATACGGTATAATAATATTAAGCTTTTTAAAAATATTATTATAATCTAATATTTGAACATTATTATACCAAAGGATATTGGTACGCAAGGAAGACCTTATGCTATCTCAAATCAGTTTTGGTTAAGCAGATATCAGCGAAGGCAGTATAGAACTAAAATCCCCATAAATTGAGATATCATTGAACATATATTTTTACGTAAAAATCTACCAAGCTGACTTCTGTCACCTTTGACCACGGCGTGGTCCAGCATGGACCAGCATGGCATGGAAAATATTATTAAAGTCCGGTAAATTACTATCGAAAACAAAAGGAGAAACAGATTAATATTGATGTGTAAGGTGTAATAAATTTAAATAGTTCCTACCTAAGTAACTTAGGTATAAATCTTTCTTACAAACTTGCTCAACTGTCGCTTATAAGAAGGCGACTTTTATATACGAGACTTTCTAACTCTCATTGGATCGATGCACCGTGGTTAACCTTTTAAACGTTCAATTTATTTAAAATGAGTACAGCCGTTTACAGAACCCTCAATTAAAATGTGAACTACAAAGGAGGAAGCAACAATTGAGTCTTTAAAAGGTGAGTAATTCCACTTTGTTACAAGCGTACTGTCGCCCAACTGAGCTAAATTAAAAAATAAACCTAAATATAGTTGAGTTAACGACTTGATAGTACCTATTACTCGGCCACGATTCTATTCCAGGTATAAGTTGAACTCTTTCTGGCACATCATTAGTCCAATCGACCTTATGTCAGAAACCGATCGCGATATCCTGACTACCATACGAAACTTTCTTCTGACAGCATGAGGTTGGGGAATTTTCCTATGTCTTTAGATTGTTACCTGTTTTTTCTTTCCACTAGTACCTATTATTAAATGTTGTGTATGACGTACATTTTTTACTTAAACGCTTGTCCCATCAATACACATTGATGGACCTATTAACAAAGTACAAAGAGAATGGACGCGCGTCATCTATTCACAGTAATTAATTGTAGGCCCGCGTCCATCAGTCACAGGAAGTCCATTACTGGACATACTCCTCCCTTAATTATAGGTAAGTTACTATATGCATTTCATTATTTCCGATTTGATCAGTTAGAGCAATTCGAATTCGTTTTTCGGGCATCTAATGATCTCGCAACAGGTTAGCACTGTTCGCTTATAAGAGCGAAAAGTAATGTGACCGGTTTAATCGTGACCAATGTTTTCACTAATCTACCGATAATGCGACACCTCACTCCACCCAGTTCAGATTTCTTGTTGTTTTAAGCGTAAAAATGAAGTACAATAGGTATTATATAGATACAGTAATGGCACAAATGACGCCCTCGTTTGTTCGCTTGTTGTTGACACTGTTCGCTTGTAAGAGCGACACGTAATGTGACCGGTTTAATCGTGACCAATGTTTTCACTAATCTACGGATAATGCGACTCCTCACTCCACCCAGTTCTGATTTCTTGTTCTTTTAAGCGTAAGAACGATGTACAATAGGTATAATATAGATACAGTAATGTCACAAATGACTCCCTCCACGGCGGGCCCGGAATAGAATTGTAAGATCAATAACCTTAATCCCCTCTATAGCCTTTTGTGCGACGTACGAGTGGCTCCTGCATAACCACTTAGTACGTAAACCACACTCGGACACATTTCAGATTACTGTAAGGAGCCTTAAGCTAATCGATGTTCATGCATAACGCATCCTGGTCTCGCCATACCTATAATACCAACGTAGAAATAGTTAAATACAAGTTTTTTGTATTTATTAGAAGTCTCTGCAGTAGGATGCGCACGGAAGGACTCGTTAACAAAGTAACGTTAAGTATTAGGTACTAAGTTCCGTCCGTGGCTACCCCACGTGGTCGAATAACGTCGATAAATCAAAATGGATTAGCGGGCATAATGGCGCAAGATAAACAGACACACAAGACATATATTATTTTATTATATAACTGACTGTGTCCGTTATTATAACTGACTGTGTCCGTTATTATAACTGACTGTACCCGTTATTATAACTAACTGTACCCGTTATTATAACTGACTGTACCCGTTATTATAACTGACTTTACCGGGCGCGCGTTACTACGCATCAAACATGTATCCTATTAATATTATTTTGGTACCAAAATCTTTCTCAGATAATTGTGAACAAAGTCTAGACATTGGTCTATATCCTACTATATCAGAGCCCATAAAGGAGAAACGGAAAAGCAAACATTGATTTATATAGTATACATCCCATTTAGAAGTAGGTGTGAATTCATAACACGAGGCAGTAGTAATTGGCTTGCGGTGAAGTACTGGCTCGCTCTTTCACTGCGCCTAGTTCAACTGACATTCTCAATTTTATTCATCGTTTTATTTCCTAAACGATTCCCGTGTTATCACATTTCACTTCCAGAACCCCGGCTTTGTTATGAACTAATCAAAGCCTTCGCTTCGCTTCAGGATTATTTAATATTTTTTTGCAAACTTATTTTTAAAATGTTAAAAGCTTAGACCATGATATTGGTCGTTAAGACTTTTTAAGCAACACATTTAGCAAAAGCAGACGAACAGTCAAAGGACAGAGAAATACAAATTGGAAAGTTATAGGCAACTATAAATACAGTTGGCGTTAAAATACCAAACAAAAAAAATCTTTATAATACTAAAAATTACTTTTTAGTTACTTTTTCGACCTTCTTATCGGTCTATTACGTTGGCGAGTATTGGCGCCCTAAATCTCAAATCATTTATTTGTTTATTTAATATAGCATCACTTATGTATTTATTCTACACACTTATTTATTGTATGTGTCCATTCTAATAAAAGAGTCCCTGAATATAAATACAAGCTAAGGATAATACATCAGTGGCTACAACCTCATTCAAATCGGTTCAACCATTACGGAGTTTAGAAGTCACAAAGGCACAAACAAAAAGAGAAATAGACAAAGTGACAAAGATCCGAAAAATAAACTGTTTATGTTTCTATTCCTTACTAAACCCTCAGTAATAGTTTTCCCAAATATCTTCCACGTACCGAGGGCACAAATTGATTAAATACATATATTGATGACGACGGAGCACTTATGATTTGTATTTTGTTAAACGTAGTATATTGTTAAAACCCTTGATATAATTGCTGAATAAATATTATATTGTTGAAAGCCTCGACAAAATTGCTGAATAATATATTACTCTTTAAGTTAAGCATTATTAATGCTGAACTTACAAAGTTAAATATTAAATGAAGGCTACGAAATAACGTACAGTAAAACTGTAATTTTAATTTGTTTACTTAAAGTAATCTCGTACCGATCCCATGTGATGGTAGGTGGTATGTAATGTATAAATTAAAGCAGAAATATAACTTACAGTAAAGCTGGTCTCACGGTGCCCAGTCGCGGTGCCCTCAGGGTCGACAGGAGTCCTCAAGCTCTGGGGCAGCAATTCAATGAGGTTGCAAGAGTAGGGCTGGTAACGGAGGATCATCACGCAGGAGGAGACCAGGGTGTAGGCCAGTAGGGTACCTTTGATGAAAAAATTATTTGTTCAGTATCTGGGTACGTACCTAACTTAATCCTGTAATGGACTGCTACTGGGAGTCGAATCCGGGACCCATCGCTTCCAAGCGAGGGTGAATACAAACTAATCTCTGTAGGGGCGCTAGAACAAGACTGTTTATACCCCATTAATGGCATATTATACTCTCTCCTCGTGACTCAGGAGACCTAGAGCATATTCCACTACGCTGCTGCAGTTAGGGTTAGTGCATGCTTTTCGTCTCTTATAAATTATTAAAAATTACCCTCGCTTCGCTTCGGACGAAGAGTGGTTTCAGAGTTTCCATACTAATTTTAACCAATAATCCCACGGGAACAAAGCAGTTTTCTGCGATAAAAAGTATCCTATAACCATTCTCGGGTTTTAAACTATGACTATGTCAAGTTTCATCTAAATCTGTCCGGTGTTTTTTGCGTGAAGCTCGAACAGGCAGACATACAGAAAGACAGACAGACATATAATGAATTAAAAAAAAAATGTTTTGGTCTCCGTAGCTAGCTAGTTTTATGTACGTATGTATGGATTGGAACTTGCAAAAATTTGCCTGAAAATCGATCTAGAGGTGAAAGCTAGCGAAAGGTGAAAGCTTTAAGCGTAACAAACTTTTATATACTTTTTAATCATCTTGTACTTGGCTAATATAATAATTATATCCAACAAGAAAAAATAAATGGTAATAACGTAATTTATGAAAATGGACAGCTCTGCTAGTAGCAGTAATTTCTTAAGCACTTTCGGGCTTTGGCGGGCACGTAAAGCTGCCGATCTCGGTTTAGTCTGATGGCACTCGTTAAGCCTTGTCGAAAGCCTTGGGGACGCATTCAAACACTTAGATTCGCCACTTGCCCGTTTACTAATCCACACTATTAGCAAGCTGGAATATACTCCTGTCTAACGAGAAGACAAGCAGAGACCTACTTCATAATAGACAATTTTTGGACGGCAGCCACATTGTAAGACTAAAAATTCGTCGACACAATTACTTCTGGAAATTATATACTGCAAAAATCTTCCCACGTAAACTTCGCGATTAAAATCGAATGTGGGACCTTTCCGTACCAGGTAGCTGTCAACTGGTATAACATCATCAATATTAGATTAACATTAATTTAACGCTTCAGTTGTTACGTGTCTCGTGGGCATATCTTATCTTGTCGACGAACATCAAACGCCCAGTAACAACTTTTACAAGATGAACAATTGTTTTACAACTTATAACTTATTTAGGAATCACTATCAGGAATTGTCTTTGGTACTTTCCTTAGGTCCATATCATGCCCTGAACAGAAAAATATAGTAAATATAAAATTCTATTTTTAAATCGATGAAATGAATTTAATGACAAAAAGTTTTGGGATTGAATAAACTCTAATCAGGCTATCACTACACTTCTCTGTATTAGGTTTAGGTTTTTTGTAAAAAGTTGTCGTTTGGAATGATTTAAGCAAACGCGATTGCTGTCTCGCGTTCATAATCATTTTAAAGACTCCCTGTAACATTCTTATTGTCTCTTTTGTTTAAAATGAGTACCAGGTGTTTTATCCTCTTCTGGCCTACACTAAGTTACTTAGGCTAAGCAATATTGTAATATTCTAGCAAAGCCGATTACTTGTAGATAGGAATTGTCTACCGAGACTTTAGGCAATACCGCATGACTGGTTATGGATTTTAAATCCTTAACCAATTTTACAGTACGAGTCTCTTAATAAGAATGTATGAATATTGTGTATTGTCATCTGACTTTCATTAAGTGAGCTCGATCATAGAAACGGAATGAAATATTATGACTTTGAAATCATAATATCAAAAATATGAAAGTATTTTCGTAGTGCTAATCCGGTATAAATAGTTCTGGAATATGCTTAATATTGTGTCAGGTAATCCAGATTACTAATATCTAGGTCGTTCAGTATTCTTTGGTCATCAATTTTTACCGAGACATTTAAAAACTTATACGTACTCCTGATATGTACTACATATAGAAAACTATAGTACCTTCTTATAATTGTACCTGATTTTCAGCGTAGGTTGGAAACGATGACAGGCGTGGGCGTAATGGGACCACGGTCTCGCACTTAAAGGGGCTTTGCGAGTATAACTTTTTTGAAATCTATATTTGGAAATATTCCTGTCAATATTCTCGCCATATTTTTCTTCAAAATGAATTTGTTTACCTATGTTATTATAACTCCAAGTTACGGGTCTCCCGAAGTAGAGCGAGTACCAGATTAAAAACAAGGAATTGCCACCTCGCTACAGACAGATCGATAAAGATTAATCCCAGTTTAACTTCTGGTAAAATTTCTGTGGTAGCCATTTTATTCTTGGATTAAGTGGTACTTAGTAAAGTGGTTTGCACTAGAATTTGCCAATAAATATCTGAGCAGGTCGTTTTATTCCTCTTCTTGTGTACTCTATTTGGACCGAGCCGGATTTTACATCTTTCAAACGTCCATGCAAGCAACAAACAATAGTCTCTCTCATTTTATTGGAATTTTATTGGAAATGACACAGAACTTATAAAATTATAGATATTAAAGTTATGTCCTTTGAGGAGTGACTTCGTGAAGTACTTTTATTCGATATTTGAAGTGCCTTTATTTCAGTGCACATGCACTGTTTTCCATACGAGTTTAAAATTTTATCGTCGTTCCAATTTACCTAGATTCTCGTACGAATTGAAAGGTTTTTGTTAGTTCAAGTAATTTTGCGCAAGGGATTGTAAGTTCAAATTAAGTGGTATTTTCTTTAGTTCGGTTACATTTACTTAATAATTTATTCCAACCAGACACACGAAGAACTGAAATATTCATAATTAAAACTAAAACGTCGTTCCGTCTTAGGATAGGACGTGAATTAATTATGGACGTGATCGTTTTTAATTCAGTAAAAAAAGTTATAAATCTAAATATTACGTATACTCTAAAATAAAAACCCGTTCACAGATAGACGGATATAGGATATAGGAATATAGAATTCTTCTGTTGCACTCTTTTTTATGATAATACTGATATCGATGAACAATGTATTGCTACTTTCTACACTTCTCCAATTAGCTTCATAGTTGGCTTCGATCCATTAAATGCTCGCTACATAGCAAGGAGCTCTCAAACTAAATGCAGAAACCTAGATCATACTCCTCCGCGCTGCTTCAATGTAGTCTGCGAAGGAATACCCAATTAGCATAATTTTCCAAGTACGTAGAATCGTAAAGCATTGAAGCGCAAGGGTCAGAGAAATGTTACTTGAATTTTCAAAGATTGCAGTATTTCGATTCTTGGAAAGCTGTTCCATCAAAGAATGTGCACTATACAAAGGTACCCCCGAGTGCAGAACCATATGATAAAGGTAAATATATGAAACGATTTTTGAAATGATATGAACGCGCAATCGGAATATTAATGGATTCCAGTGTACTGACTCTATAATAAATTACAGAGTATCCGTTTCGTCCTCTGTCAGTGTTTGGTTTTAGGCTCAATAGTTAATTAGTAATAACGGTTGAATATCTACACTAAAGTACGTAAGGTAAGGTGTCTCGTATATAGAAAAATATAGTTTCAATATTACATGTTATTTTTGAGTTACATTAAAAAAAGATACACGAGAGTCTGCAACCAAAATTGAGATAACTTTATATTAAATACGTGAAGCAAAAGCTTTGTACACCATTTTACGAATGATACGCAGACGAAGGACTATGAAGTTTGGACAGTAATTTTACATCAAAGAGCAGTGTAGAAAGCTACAAATTAAATATAAATGCATTAGAAATACCTACATTTCGTAATGAAATAAAAATATAACAAATATATTATCATATATTTTACATAAACATCAGTGCGTGCACATACATGCACACTCCATGTATAATGTTTTGTTTCGAAATTTAATGAATTTTAAATCCATTTTTATATAAATTTGTAGTTTCCCGCACTCCTTCTGCATTTTTAATTTGAACTGAGCCTAATTTTATTACCTGGGTAAATTTCGTAAAAAGCAGTACAAAGTTTTTGCATTATTTATTAATAATACTATATTAATAACGAATTTACTCGTACGCGTCGATGAAAATGTAAACAAAGCTGTAACTACAACAAACAATCAATGACGGGTGACCTGGTCTATAAACGAGAAACAATCGATACATGACCCAATAGAATCTAGAATTAACGTAAAACTATGATACCTACTCGTTTTAGTCCGAGGTTCCTGGTACATTTTTTTCACATGATCAAGCAAATTTTTCGTCAGTAGCTTGTGTATGAGATATGTATGTAGTTTGATGAGATTCCCAACTTTTTCTCTGACAAATATTTTTCATTGTGGTAGCTAACAGGTACAGTAGGGAAACAGTGTCCACGGTACCTCGGAAAATATGATATGTCACGTAATTTGAGGGACAGTGGGACCGTTATAGGTACAAATATTAACTTAGCAACATAACGATGTACCAGGACACCGGATAATGTTTCAAATCTGTAAAAACCAGCTAAGTGTTTGTACTAACTCACGAATTAAAACTGACAATCATTACGTCATTTTCTGTTTATGAAGCAATTCATAGAATTACAAATAATAGGTTGAAAAGCAAATTTATTACTGTTAGTATTATTTTTAATTAATATTGTCTATTACGCCTTTTAATTAAATGTTTTTTTTTATATCTATTAAGACAAATAAAATCTTAAATAAATATATTAATAATAACACAATTAATATTAATTAATAATAACATAATTAATATTAACACTTAATATAAATAAATTTCTCTTTTTACTTATTTTGTTGTTGTCTAATTCCTCCGAATAAATGATTTTCAAGATTCTCTCGAATATATTGTACCACGTTTTGACATTTAAAAATTCATAGGTATTTTTATACGGTAAAAAGTTGATTTCTTGTAAGGAGGCCTTCTTTAAAACTTCCTTCTTATAAATAGATATTATGAATATCTCAGAACAACTCTTTCATGCAATGTGATCGAAAACTAATGGAACTCGGTGGAAATTCAATCTGGAAATCTCTAAGAGCATACATAGGTAAATACGAATATTCTTATTGCATCTTTACAGCAAACATTCCTATGCACTACACACAAAAATGTTCTGGACGGGAGTCAAACGCATACACCAGAACAAAGAACAGCGCACTCTGTACATTGAAATATTGTATTCGAATCGAAGAGCGGCTATCCGGTCATTTATGACTACGAGTGACTGCCCTCGCATCGTTTCGATATAGCTTAAGGCCGTAGACTTCGTCTTTGGACTGTTTTATTATTCAACTCATTAAAATACATCAAGCAGTAAATGCTAATCTTGCTTAACATTCAAATCAAATTAGCCGTTTCTGGAATTAGTGTGTACAAACAAACAGATAACAAAAAAAAAATCTAGAATTTCTTTTAGGTTGTATACCTTACTTAAAATTCTTCATAATAGTATTCCATGTTCCATGGTAGACATGGATTATTTGCAGATTTATAACTTACTTTTATTTTTATTCTCCCAATCCTGCTTCAATTTGTATAATGTTACGGATCATAGCTTAATTCCATTAAGCACGGACCTTGTAACTAAGAACGCTTGAAATGACGCTGCTTCAATGAGAATTCGTGAAGGTGTTAGCAGCTAATCCAAGTTTAAGAGCTGTATGCCACCCGAAAAGCTTCAACATGGCTAAACGTCTATCATCTAAAGATGTTAACTGGGTTTTACGCGCCCTTCGGAGCACGAAAGCGTGGAATTTATTACTAGCATCCTTCTTACTTTTCAATCGTGCGTTGTTTTACTTTGGCGACCGATGTATTATATAAATAAATATTCCAGGGGAGCTTCACACCTAATAAGAATAAGTTGTTTTTCGTCAATTAAGACGCAACTAAGACATTTACTAATATCAGTGACGGGATGAGGCTATTTGTGAAGGTGGTACCTGAGGGCATGTAATTTAATTCCGTTTTAAATTAGTCGGGAAAGAGTTCACATTGTACCTTCGAATACAAATACACTTGCTGTCGCCTCCCTTTGGAATTTAACACAAAATATTCGCATGAAGTCACTTGTAGGTACATCTTTGTTGAATTATCAGCGAACTAAGAAAAAATTAAAACAAGGCTTATTAAAATATTTAAAAACACAAACTTTAATGATATGTAGATCCCTAATAAAAATAAATACACGAAATTTTACAACTGTATTGTTAACGGTTGATGAGTTCCCTTGTCCTGAACGTAGTATCACGTCATGCTTATCATAAAAATACATTGTCATCGGAACTGAAGCAGTATTCAAAATTTCAGCTCCGCAGTATAAGAGGGCACTCTCCTCTAATTAAGGTCTAATTAAGCTTGCAAAATTTGTCCCGTAACAAACAAATATACTAACATACAAACATACACTGCAAGTTAAATAAAAGCTTGTAAAAACATTCTACGTTCTACCTTATTACATTCATTGTACTTAGTTGGTTGTAAAAAATAATTTGATTACACGTTGCGGCATTATGGAACGTGTTTATTAGAACACTGTTTGAAATTAACTAAACGAAACACCAGCCCCGATTTAAAGTGAGCTGGTAAGTGGTGCGCCACATTTTCTCGTTGACCTGACAGCGTATTATTGATCGAAGTATTTTACAGAGATTCATTGGCATTCGATATTTTCAGAAAAAGATTTAAAAGGCTTTCCCTCATTTACGTTTCGTACGTTCTATTTTTGTTGAGATTTCGGTCGATAACCTATTCGGTATCAGGAACTTTGCATTCATTTTTTCTAATAGTATTAAAATAGACTACCTACGCTGTATGACAAAAGAAGTTATAGCCTAGTGGTTTGAACGTTGCTCTCTCGATCGGGAAGGCTTAGGTTAAAATTCTGAGGTGCACAGCTCTAATTTTCAAAATTATGTACGTATCAAAATCTGATTATCATTTGCAACGCTGAGGGAAAACATTGTGAGTCAACCTGTACTTCTGAGAGTTCTCCATAAAGTTTTTAAAAGTGTATGAAGTCCACCAATCCGCATGTAGTGTGTATCTTCATGTAGTGGGCCTGTTATGGGTAGATATAGTGCCGTCTGTTAAGTAGTATTATTATAGTAAGAGAGTTATACAATGCAGCTTACTCGTCGTAAGCCTTACAATACTGTAAGCCGTACAATAGTGCTAAGAGATGGTTTAAGGTTCCAGGAGGAAAAGATTTAGAGGAAAATTGGCTGAATTGACTGAAATAAATTGGATTTCTCTAGACTTATATCAAAGATTAATATTGCTTCTCAGATTTTAGATGTTATTTATGTCGTTAATTTCACTCGCAGCATGGGGAAGTATGAGTGTGTATTGTCTTTATATTTGACCATTTTTTTTATATAAGTTAATGCTTGACATCTCCCATCTGATGGAAAGTGGTGAGGATGTCTAAGATGTTGGACACACTAACTTAGTAAATGCCTATTCACTCTTCTCTTGAAGATATTAACGAGTACCGCACAAAATTCATCACTTTTTGTATGTCACATGACGGTCAGCTAATAAGCTTCTGGACGGGACAGCTTCCAACTTTACAGCTATGTTCACGGGACTATAGTGACGAACCACACAAACAATAAGTAAGTTTTGAAAGGCAAGGCAATGAAGATTTCGAAAATACTCAAGAGCAATTATAAATCTTGAATTTGGTGTCTCTCTCAAGATTACCGCCTTCCCGCCCAGTAGTTGCCGCCAGCTTAATTCTATCGCTAGTAAAATAAATACTTAAAGAGATTTTGTCTGTCTGTTATGCCTTTACGCCCGAAAACATGAGCCGGTTTTGATAAAAAAGTTCGTAATTGGTGAAAAAAAAATCTTTTTGGTTTTTATTTACTCGGGGATTGCCCACAGGGACTATCCACTGTCCATGCGGACGAAGTCGCGGGAATAAGCCATTTCTAATAATCAGTTCCAGCAACATTTTTGTACAGTTGTGGAATTCACATTCATCTAAGTCGTTACTTTCTGCACAATACTATACGCGACTGAAACAAATGTGCTCGGCATTAAGTAAATTTTACGCTCGTTTGTGCACAATCAACTTTTGAAACAAGCGGGATTCATATCGGTAAGTCACGCGTTACCCCTCGTCTAATCCCGGGTGAATCAATGAGTGTATGACGCGCAACTGACATCTCTATTAGCTTGTCTATTACAGTTGCGACTGTAACACAACGATGACGATGTCAAGGACTGTGTTATTACTACATTACAAATGTGTGCGTGGATCTGCGGGAGGCATGGGTGCCGTGATCTCCCTCCTGAACTGTCTGGTACTAATCTATACACATAAAATGCTTTGTTGAATGACTGACGGAACAACGCACAGCCTAAACCGCTGATCGTGTACACCTGAATTTTGAACGATACGTTCTTTGTATGACGTATGCACTTTTTTAAACTTAGACTTATCGATCCCACCTGATGGAAAGTGGTGATGAAGTCTAAGGTATTGGGCGCACTAACTTAGTAGTGGGCATTCTATGAGAAAGGATTTTCCAAAATTCCTCCCCTAAGTAGCTACGTTTGTTTGGGACCACGCCATTCTGTGGTCCAATCTACATACTTCAAATTTTACATAAACATTCATTAAGATTGTTTCATCTATACTACAATAAAACTCATAAAGCATTTTTTCTATACATTGAATATTTGGTCAAAAATTTGACTCATCCCCTCTAATGAATCGAGATGGAACACGAAAATGTTTTTCTTTTATAATTTTTGTCTGTCTATCTGTGTATGTGTGTGTGTGTGTGTATGCTGGAAAGGTGAAAACGCGTAGATAAGTTTCCTGTAGAATTATTATATCGTATTAATTACGTAAAAAAGAAAATTAGTAGGAACATTTCAAAAAATAAGTTTTACATTCGAACTATCCCTGACACGTCTCTATATAGATATGAGGTTACTTTATATTGGTACTTGGTGTACGGTAGAGTAACTGTTATTATTAATTTTATATTATTAATAATGCTGATAAAGTAATTATAGTCGTACGTACAACACCATAATACAATAATAATTATAATCGAATATTAAAAGTCAATACCGAATAAGCAATAATTAATAAATTTTATAGAGAGAGGCATTTTAATTTCAAATATTAATATAGTGAATAGGCTATTGCTGAATTAGTGCGCTTTACCATCTAGACCACATCGCCACTTACCATCAGGTGGGATAGTGAGTGGTCAAACACAAATTTAATTTTTTTTTTTTAATAATTCACTAAGACAATTTTGCTTTTCTTCGGGTCACTATAATATTGATGATACGTACCAATACTCATCATCTCCACCAGCACCTCCAGCTGGATGACGAGGGCTACGACGGCTGCAGCTACGCCTCCGAGGATGGTCGCAAAGGCCGGGGTGCCAGTCTTCTCCGAGATTGCAGATAATCGCCTGTACAAACAAATTTATATACTATAGTACCAATGGAAGGTTATTTGAGTCAAGGAATGGATTAATTTAAATGTAACTATGGATTTTTTATGGTAAAAACTAGCTCAAGGCCGTAGATGGTATTGTTGAATAAATGCAAATACTTTCCTTAGCCGGCCTGACAGGCCGGTTGGTCTAATGGTTAATGAACCTGACTGCTAGGAGGTCGTGGGTTCGATTCTTTTCTTCGATTCTTTAGGAATATTTATTCTATTTATTTATTTATGCTTTATTTTACTTCCGAAAAATAGGTTTTACAAAGGGCGTTACTGCCTAATGGTATTCTCCACCAGTCAACCCAGGGTGATGGTGAGAATATGAGGCAGGTGACAATAAAGACAAGAGGA
>DWJZ01001795.1:0-21780 GCA_018249125.1 Asbolis capucinus
TCGTGTGATAGATAGAAATACACGGTGGTAGTCAAGTACAAAATAAATTAAATGAAAATTTAATTGAAAATAATATAAAATTAATGATTTAAACTAATCTAGGGGAACTCATGTGGCGAGAAGAGTGATGGTTATGAATGTAGAAGTAAGTGAAAAAGAATATCTGACATTTAACATCTGTTAAAGAAATGATGATTACAAGGGAGTCAGAGTGGAGTGAAAATTTGATAGGGAAGAATTGAAGAGAAAAACATAATGCATCAACCCCAAATTAAGTTAGGAATAGAGTAAGATCATGATGCTTTTAACTTATCTGCCTATGCCTAAAAAGAAAAAAAAAGGATTAGGGGGAAATAAAGCTTTAAATTTTTTGGAATTAGTACCATAACCATGATCGCAACAAAATATTTATAACAACAAAATATTTGTAACAAATAGCGTTTGTTACATTTGCTAAGCCCATGGTGCCACAGCGAAGCGTGACCGAGTACAGGTAGTATAACAATAAAAATTTATAAGTTTGAGATAGTTAAAATATTTTTTATTATTATGATTCTACTTTATAATTGAGTTATAGTTTCCAGGTTAAAGGAAAGTTTTATAAAAATCCTTATTTATTCGTATTCGGCAAAGACGTATTTTGCTTAAGAAGTAGGTACATTGTGTGAAGAGGCCTTCTAGAGTTATGTTTGTCGTCAAATTCTATCTTCTGTACCGAGTTTCATGAAAATCGGTGCAATAGTTAAGGCGTGAAAAGGTGACAAACTGGCAACAGTTACTTTCGCATTTATAATATTGCTGTGCTGCTTGCTGCTACTACTTGCGGCTAGTTTTTCTTTTTTACCGAATAACTTTTGACTGGGTGGATCGATTTTGACGTTTCTTTTATTTAATCAAAAGTTAGTACTTGCCGCAGTTTTCGAATTAGCTCTAATAATGCGTATTTAATTGGCTGTGACTACATCGACAGTGACATGTTTCCTCAGTACTTTTTTATGTGTGGACCGATTTTGATAATTCTTTTTTTGACGGAAATATGGTGCTTGTCATGTAGTCCCATTTTACTTTGAACTATATCTGACGAGCAGTTTTGGAGTTATTCTTATTTTATATATTTTTCTTTTTGTTCTTTACCTCACTTTTATTGGACGTATCGATTTTAATGAGTCTTTTTTTATTCTAATAATACTTGTACCGTAGGTTCTTGTAACTTTAAGCGTCATCTGACGAGTGGTTTTTGGGTTGTAAGCATTTTTCTTGTTCGTAATTTATTGTAATTGAATTGTAATTGACTTGATTTTTAGTGTCTATTCCGATTTTCATGATTATTTTTTGTTCAACAGCTAGTACTTGTCGGGTAAATACATGTAATTTTGAGGGACATCTGAAGCTTAGTTTTTGAGTTATCTTAAATAATGCGTATATAACTGGTTGCGACTACTTTGTCTTACTTGTCGGAGGCATTTGGAGTCGGTTTTTTAATGATAAAAATGATTAACATTAGTTGCATCTGAGGTGTGTATTCTAAAGTTCTAAATTCTAGTAGTACATTTCACATGTTAAATAGATTCATTATTAGAGACTGACGAAGAGGTAGATCTTAAAAACTGCATCATGAGTTGGATGGCATGCCTGAATCTTTGTTAAGAACTCTTAACCAACGTTTTTAATCTATGTTTAAATACAAGGACGTTTTCAGCTGCTTTTAAGACTTCGGCTTAAGTTTTTAAGGTTCAGCCTATCTACAAGAATGGAGACAGAGACTATGTCAGTAACTACAAACCTATATCTATTTTAACCACGCTTTCTGAACTACTAGAGAAAATACTGAACGATCGACTAACCAAATACTTAGACGCCTATTTTATACTCTCGGAAAATAATTTGGCTTTCGTCACGGCACATCTATAGAGGATGTTTTCTAGTTCTATTGCTTATGGTGTTAAGAAAGTAACTGACGTCGAGACAGTACGTTTGGTCTATTTTAGTTATTGTCATAGTCAAGTCATTCAACATTCCTATGGTTTGTTGTAGTGGGGTTCAGCTGCAGATATTGAGGCATTTTTATACAGAAAAGTACAGTACGTGCCGTCTATAACCTCAGGCCTATACATATATTATTCACAATATTAATACGAGGAATAAGGCGAAACTGATTGTACTGAAATGTAGACTTAGTAAAACTGGTGGCTCGTTTATAGATAGATGTATTAAAATCTATAATAAAATTCCATTAAAATTAACAGAAATGCCATACTGTAAATTTAAAGTACATGTAAAAAGCGTTTTTATGACGAAAGGTTATTATAAACTGAATGAAAATTTTAATGATAAAAATGCTTAAGCACGAGTTTAATATATAAGTAAGTAGAAGTAGTAAGTATAATCTGTAACTGTGAGTTGGAAAAAAGAACTCCTTAGGAGTTTATTGGCACTTCTTTTTCCAAAACCTTAGGGATTTGTTGAAGCTATGGCGTAGTTTCGAAACAATGTTTATTTTTCTTTGGTGCAGTCCGTTCTATCATACTGTGTAACAATCTGGGGTGGTGCTGGCAAAGTAAGACATCTTCGACTAGAAAATAAATACTAAAGGTTCTAAAAACCTAGTTTGTTTCCTACCTCAGAGCTTTACAAAATAGCTGTTTTGACAGTGCGACAGCTGCTTATGCGACAACTAATACTACGGAAACAACAGAATTTACCGTATGTGATAGAGGCTGCTACCTCTCAACGATCTCGCCCCCTTTAGGTATGTCTACCTAAAAAGTCTCTGACTGTTCTTTCTCAGCGCCAATACCTGGATCAACTGTCTGTAATAAAATATATATTTTTTATATTTAGCCAGTATGAGTATGCAAAATCAAAATAACGACATACAAAAACTCACTTACGAAGAAACGGAGGCATTAATATCAGAATGAATAACACACACTCACAAATACACGAACATACACACACAACGAGGATTAGTAATGATTTTGGAATTTAATGTGAACGTAAAATCATAAACTAATATCTAATTCTGGTAGTTCGGTAATATCTTACGTTAGTCATAATTCATTTGTTATTCTGAAATCACTCTATGAAATTAAATTGAAAATAAGTCGGCTACGTGGCTAGAACGGAAGATTCAAGTTAAACAAAATGCACCATTATGTGGAAGAGACCACAAGGAAGAACAAAGCAAGAACGATTGTCTAGAAATTGGGCTAATGACATAAAAGTATCGCAGGAGATCAATGGTACAGGCAGAATATCATAACCTAATTTGGAGGAGGCCTGCACCCTACAGAAGGCTTCACGTTTGCATTACATTTAAGTTTTGATTAATAATAATGACAAATTAAATATGTTTGTATAATGAATGAAACTAAAATAATTTCTCTCAAATGAAATAGATTTTTTTTGTTATTATGATGATGTGTATAAATTATTTGACTTGTATAATTTTCTATAGTGTAATGTCATTCATTGTAATGATTATGTGAACGGAATTATTATTTATCAATATTAAAAATGTCATTATTGATTTTTTTTTATAATATTTCAAATTAGAGAGGTTTCTACAAAAAGAATATTCAGTAGTGCATGGTGAAGGTTCATTTATTTTCAAAATGTTGTTGTCAAAGAGACAATTTACAACATTTTATTGGTATTTGAGTACTGTCTGTTCTATTGGTTACAGCACTTTCTTTCGTTACAACTAAAATTGCATCTGTTTACAGCATTTTAAAGAAGAGAGTATATCAAAAAACATGACAAAATGAATCTTCCATACTTTGTTTAATACGTACATACATACGTAGACAGCATTTTTGAGGTCTTAAAAAAAAGTTCTATTAGCTGTAACCTATTTCAAATCTAGTCTAGGGAAGTTTGATAGAAATGGACAATGACCATATATAGCTTACTACAAACTGAACAACATTGCTAAAACCGCATCCTTGTAGGTGTAACAATTGTTTTTCGGCTCTGGTGTATATTTCATACTTTACAGCAGTGGTTTCCAAGGTGAGCGCCGCGGCGCCCTGTTGCGCCGTAGAAAGAAACCACAAAATATATTCGCGGGTATTTTATTATTACAGGCTTTCATTTAACTTGCAGTGTATGTTTGTATATTAGTATGTGTTATTTGTGTGTTTGATTTTTAAAGGTAAAATCTTGCAAGCTTAATTAAACCCACTTCCTCTTACACTACGGAGCTGACATTGTGCACATTGAATTAGATCCAATGACAATGCATTTTTATTATAAGTATTACCTGGTATTACGATCAGGGTCGGATCGAGACAAGTGTCATTACAGTTATGATTTTTTGTGTATTTGTTTGTGATCTATAATTCAAGCTTGTGTTTTAAAATATTTTAATAAACCTTGATGACTTTCTTGTTGTAATCTATTCCAATTCTTTCTTAATAAGAAAGTCAATTTCATATTGTGCTTGTTTTAATTTTTGTTCCGGTCTTCCTCCATGAACTTTCACCCCTCTCAACCTTACAAAAACTACTGTCCCATAGTCCGAACAAATGTAATCATTGTACTCCTTACGTATTGGAAAGATTTAATTTACTTTATACAGATGGTGAACTACAATCTTCTTTGGTCTTATTACTGAACATTTCATGAATTACAACAATTCAGGGGAAAAAATAGTGTACTGGCACCACTGAACTGTCTATATATACAGATGCTATATACAATATCGCTATCTCAAACTGGCCACGCTCACTAGAAGTCTATTCTCTTCTCTGTCTATGACAAAAATTTATATGACAAGGAAGGAAGACATAACATAGACAAGCCGTCGATCATGGCGCTCCCTTGATGTGTTATCGAAATGTAGAAGTTGAAAAACTTATTTCTCTTATTGAAGCAACGTCAAAATGGTTAAATTGAACAGTGTTTATTGCCAGAAGACTTTTTTCAAGTGGTGAACAGTGTAATTGTGTGATTTAAAGGACAATGTTGCATAATAGCGACCCGTTTGGCTCGTCCGAGGCGCCACTTAATATGGGCGCCTCGGTAAACATGACGTTGAATGGACCGATGAATATCCCAAACGGATTTAATGTGGGTAAATCTTCCCATGAAGCTTCACAGACTTCTAATACACATAATCTATCAAGTTATCCTGGCTATGGATATCCTGTTATGAGTCCACACAATCATATGCATCATTTCCAAAACTTCCATTCTAATGTATTTCAATCATCCTTCATGGGCCACAACTCCCCAGCTTTACACGATACTAGTTGGCAACATGGCTTGCTTCCAATGAATTTGAACACTCATTCCGATAATAGCTCCAATATGAATATTTACGACCGAAAAGAATTCGGATATGGTGAATATAAGGAACAAAACTTACACAGCAAAAGTGTGCCCTTGAATGTCCCACAAGTGTACTCAAAGCCATATCCTAAAGAACCAACAGTTAGTCACCCTAACTACAATAACTACCAAGATCCTAACAGTTTAAGAGCTTACGAAAAGTCATATCTTGACAACAACTTGGATTTAACTATGAGTAAAACACAAAAACCAGAAACTAGAAGTTATGACTTGGACTTGAGCACAAAAACTCCAACTTTAGATGAATCAAGAAGACGAAGCTTAGAAAACACAGTGAAGATGATTGAAAATATTCTAATACATAATCCAACAACTTCAAGCAACTACTCTATATCTCAAATTAAAAATACACAAACCTCAACATTAAATGATGATAAAAATATATATAATGAGAAAACTGGAAATAAAATTGCATATGATGAGAGACTAAGCCATAAAAACATATATAATGATAGATCTGACTACAAAACTGTTTCAATTGAAAGACAAGAAAATAAAAGTATTTATAACGATGGACTAGACCCCAAAATCATGTATAATGAAAGACCAGATCCCAAAATTATGTTTAGTGAAAGAACAGATCCTAAACACTTGTATGATGAGAGATCCGATCTAAAACACATGTTTAATGAAAGCTCTGATCTAAAGAATGTCTATGATGAAAGATCAGATCCTAAGATCATCTACAATGAAAGAGCAGATCCCAAGAACATGTATAAAGAGAGAACTGATCCAAAACCCATTTTTAATGAAAGAAAAGATTCCAAGAATGTGTATCATGAAAAAGTTAATCCAAAAACTATGTACAATGAGATAGCAGATCCCAAGAATATATTTATTGAGAGAGCAGATCCAAAGTCTATGTATAATGAGCCACCATATAGCAAAAATGTTTTCAATCTGACATCAACTAGTATTGGCATATGTGATGAAAGATTGCAGGTAAAAAATATATGCAATGAATCTTCAAACAGTAAAAATGTCTACACTGATAAGTCTGATGAACAAAAAAATACATGTAATGAAACAAGAACTACAATACCTATAACAGGTGAGGATAAAGATGTAACAGTATCTGAACCTACAAAAGATGACAACACAAACATAAAGTCAATTTACAGTTGTAGTACTGAAAACAGCGTTGAAAGTGAAATTAATAGTGATGAGAGGAACAACAATTTCACCAATTCTTCTGAAAATGAAAACATTGATAGCATAAATGAAGAAAGTAGCGAAAATCAAATAGAGAAAATTGAAATTAAAGTAGAACTTCAGTCACATGGAAGTGAGTCTGAATCTGATGATGTAAAACCACTATCAAAATATGCAACAAAGAATCCTTTGGACGTCTTTGCAGATGTATCCCAGTCTGATAATGGGGTAGAGGTTAAGGTGGAAGAATTAACGAGTTGGGCAGACTCTGATCAGTGCAATCCATTTCAGAGAGACATTTTTGGTATAAATCGCGACACTGTAACAGATGGTACTATTATAGATTCTGAAAATAGTGTAAAGGTTGCTAAGGAAGCTGTTGGCAAAGGTAATTATTATAATTGTTTATTAGTTTTAATTATGCTATTGTCTCAAATAGGTAAGGCAAAACCCAAAATTTTTGTTCTCCGTGTTGTCATATTTATTATGTTCTTCATATGCAGGTTATTTGAATACATTTTATTCACTGTGCATTGAGTTAAACTAAAACTCAGTGGTTTGTCTATTTCCACATTTGTTGTTAAACATCTTAATACCAGAGTTGGAAGCAAATACATTCTGGTACCTATTCCATTCCATAAGAATTCTCATGTGGTAATTATTGTTTCAGAAATGACAGATCAAATCTTCTATGAATGCTCAGGCTGCACTCTTTTATTCACTAACCCTAAGAGATTCCTCATCCATAGTAAATGGCATTCCATGCAACTGCCTATTGAGAAGAAGAATGAAATTGAAATGGAGAAAGCAATGAAAAGAAACATGAGAAAAGAAGCACGGAAGATTTGGAAGATGAATAATGAAGAAATTAAAGATGGCAATGTTACTGGTGAAGTGTTTAAATGCAACAGTTGCGAAAAGATGTTCAGTACTAGAGGCAGTTTGAAAAACCACAAGCAAAGGTAAAATTTACACTGATTGTACAACTTCCTGTATACTATTGCAAATTACATGCCAAGCAGTTGTACATTGGCTCAACTATAGTTACTTGGCATACTCGCTGTAAAGTTAGGGGTTCTGAGTTTAAATCCTTGCTAAGGCAGATATTTATGTAATGTAGATTTTGTCTATGTCATATAAGGAATCTCTGATAAGGGTTATGTGTTTGTAAGCATTTATTAATCTTTAAAATTTTGTGTCACAATGTTTGTTACCATATTCTTTCGAAACAGCAGAACCAATTTTAATGAAATTTTATATTTGCACTTGGTAGGTCTGATAATATTATCTGTTTATCATGCCCCTAAGTGTAAGGATGACTCACCCTAAAAAAAAATATTACTGTTGGACAAAATTTTTATTCTTTTATGATGTGGCTTTTAAAAATAAATACAACACAAAATTTTCTACCTTTATGTCATCCCTTATTTTTAATAGCAATATTAGGAATTCAATAACTTTTAACTGCGTTTAAGTATCAGTATTTATCTGATACTGTTTGTCATTTGATTGTTTCTCTTCGTTTATTGCTAATTTCCTATCTAATACCATTACTAATCATTCCAGATTCCATCCGACTTTGGTGAGAGAATGTCTGATATGCCATAAGACTCTGGTTGGTTGGCAAGCGATTAAGACCCACCGAGCCACTGAGCATACCAGTCTCAGTGACTCCCGGTATCAGTGCAATGAGTGTCCTAAACAATTCAAGTTCTCACACTCTCTCGTCAAGCATCTTGATACACATTTGGTAAGTGTGGTCACTGAAAATTTATTTATTTCTATTTTATTTCGCGTGAATTGAACAATTCCGGACAATCATTGTTCAAAATTTCTGTCCTCTAAGTCTGTTATACTTAGAATAACCTTTGAAAGTCATGTAAGAAGTGGAAAAGAAACTTAAATTTACGAATAATCAGAAGTAGTAAGACATATTTCTACTACTTACGATTTAATTTATAATAGTGACATAACTTGTAAAGACTTAAATGAAAGATGGTATCTTTGTGTTTTATGATGCCTCACTGATTTTCATTCTTAATGGCAATGGAAAGGGCAATGTCAACATTAGTATTTAAATCAAACGGGAAAGTTTTGTTTGTAATGGATAAGCCCAAAACAACTGGACCAATTTTAATTTATTTCGCCAATATGTAAAACAATATTTTTAGAGTAACAAAGGAAATATATTATTCCAGGGAATAAAAAGGAATATTCCTGGTAACTGCTTTTTCTGAAGCTAAGAAAGGGTTATCACTAGTTATTTATACTCTTATCACAAGAACACAGTAATCAATACTATAGTACATTACTAAATTTGTTAGTAATGCATGTTACATATTTTTTTTATAGGAGAAGACAGTGAGCTGTGAACTGTGTCCAAAGCTGTTTGGGTCCAAGAAGCTACTCAACACACATATGAAGACCCACGAGCGCCTCATGAGAGGCTTGACCTGCCACTGTAGTTACTGCGGCAAGGGATTCTTTGAAACCTATCAGTTGCAGGTATAATAAGTGTTTATATTATTTTTGTGTTGCTGTGAAGTGATAAGGTGACAACGTCCTTTGGTATGAGGAACACCCAAATGCATGTATTGCTTCTGTAGCCCCCAGCCACAACACAACATGTTCTTAAATGGCCTAATAAGCAAGCAACAGGGAGCTACCTCGGACAACAAAGAAATTATAAATAATATTATTTATTGTTATTTGAAAGATAGGCAAGGATTAAATTCTTAAAGGTCTCTGAAAACCCAAGCTAAGCATATTTGCTTGTACTATGGTGATCAAACAACTGAAAATTAATGCACTATAAGTGGACCCATCTATCTATTTTCTACCACTAAGATTAAACATAGGATATCCTTGGGTTGCAGATCTGACCTTCAGATAAGTTTAGGCATTACCCTAATGTACAGTTCCTGAAGTTAGTTTATGATAAGCAGTTGCAAAATATTAATTTAAAACCATATATAACACCTTTAATGTCAGTAATGCATTAAATCTGATAAAATAATTTATTGTTTACAGATCCATGAAAGAACCCATCGCAATGAAAGACCATTCCTCTGTACCATATGCAACACTAGTTTTGGAACTAACTCCAGTTTGCAGAGACATTTGAAAGTAGTGAGTATTTTTACAATTTAGTAAAATAAAAACATATTATTTCTAACCCAATAACAACCCGAATAAGTGATTTCTTACATTAAAATAACCTGCATGTTGTGATATTCTTTTTCGTATCCTTATGTTGTAAAATGAATTAATACTTTAACTAAATATATTGCCAAAAACTGGAAAACAATTAACCGCATCAAACATCAAAACAATTAAGAGAAGACTGAATAGGCATTTACTAAGTTAGTGTGTCCAACATCATAGACATCACTTTCCATCAGGAGGGATCATTGTCAAACATTCACATATTTTGTATATAAAAACCCTATCAGGCTTGCAATTTAACATAGTTTCTTACATCTAATTTACATTTCTTCAATTATAGTACTCCTTTATTTATAAAAAAAAATATTGTGTAACCATAACTTCGATCTACATTTGAATATTGGAACATTAAAGGACTCTATCTGTGGCAGCATGTTATATATCTTCATTCCCGAAATTAAAGTACTTTTATCAAACACTGTTGGTTATAAAGTAAAGTTTTATATATTGCAGTTTTTATATATATGTTTTTATATATATTGCAATATTGCAGTCCACCTCATTACTGCTCCTATGAAAAACTATTAGTGCCCTATTGGCACATATAAATTATTCATTATCATTATATAATAACTGATTGCTGTACATCCTGCATGCGGACCTGTACGTCCAAGATACTTGGAGAAACTAATAATTCAGTTAGGAAAAACTCAAACAAATGAATCTCAGATTGTATTCCAATTTGTCTGAATTTATGCGAATATCTAACACAGTTTGTGCCACACTAATCACAGGCTGTTTAGATTTGAATATATTAAGTTGTGAATGATCTAGTTATCAAATATGGTGAATAAGTTGCTGGTTTTTGTTGTTTCCAGTCTCACAGCTCAGCCAAACCCTGGCAATGTTCCACTTGCCACCGTAACTTCGTCTCGGAGAAAATCCGTGACCGTCACGTTCTACGTCATCACGGCGATCAAGAGAACTTCAAGTTTCTATGCAGCCAGTGCCCCTGCAGATACCTTAACCAGAAGGACCTCAATAAACACATCCAGAAGAACCATCCCAGACCTGGCAGAAAGAAACGCAGCCGGAAGACCAATACTGACATGGAATGAGACATTTGTAATAAAGGTTAGTTTTTTGGATAGCTTGATACAAATTTTATTTGAGAGTAGTTCGAAAAGAAGTATTTTCTTGGTTATCATTGATATTCCTTTGATATCTTATTTATAGAAGTGCTAATAATAAAAGTAAGATAAATAGAAAGTTAAAATATTTTGCTGTTCTGTCAATGTTAGATTCTGTTAGTGGTTATGAAGTTTTATGGATGTCTTAATTGGTAAAAATAAACCGTACTTATCGTTGCGAAGAATTTAGATAATATATTAATGAAAAATGGTAATGAGGCTTGAAAAGTTTAATAATTAAAAGAGGAAAATCTTTTTTCTGCTACTAAGAAGTGATTGTAGGTAGTTATAAATTCTAAACATTTCTTTTTCACTTACCATATAACTGTGATGCAAGTGAATTGTAAGCTTAAATAAAAATAATGTTGGTAAAATTGAAATGTAAATTTTTGATTTTACAAACATTTTTTATAATACATTACAATAAAGAAATGTAGTACCTGGAAGTTTTTGCAAGGTGGCGCTGTGTTACATGACCATATAAAGTTTTAGGACAACCTATCCAGTCTTAAAAAGGTCTGAAGTTGTGGGATTTTTTTAAAAGATTCTGGTTTTAAAGGAAAAAGACGGTGATTAAGAAATATATAACAGCCTGGGTGTCTTGCCGGTTTTAAAAGTAGAAATAAACAAACTGAAAAACAGTAATTTTAAAATTTTCAATAGGGTTTTTACACATAAAACGTTCTGGCGTATATTTTTAAAATTTAGAAATTTGAATCGAAATTTAGTGCTAATTGGATAACTTCTCAAATTAGTCACAATGCACTTTAAAGTTAGTAAAATTAAATCTTTTAGCAAAATATTTGTATACCTACTCGAATGTAAATACGTCTTAATTGGTATTTAGTATAGATATTTAAGTTTAAAGTGTAAAAGTCGTGTATTAAACACTTCCTTTATAGACTATCCGATATCTGATCTGGAATGCACACGGCAGCCATTCATCCATCCATCGGTATATTTAAAAAATATAACTAACTCAAAAACACCATAAGAATTATGGCAACAATTTACCGCGATTATCCGGATCCAATTAGACAGTTCTAATTTTTCGGATTACAAGATGCTTTGATTAAAAAAAAGCCCGCTTGTCAGGCAACCGCGGTTCAAATGTATTTGTACTTGTGGTTAAATAAAAAAAAATACATTTGAACTGATAAACTCCTAAAGGAAGTCAATTAAAAGTTGCAATTGAAAATAAATTTCCTAATACTACTTTTACAATTATTTTGCAGTGAAATATGCATAATTAAATTACTTAATTACATTTGAAAGAATCATTGAATTTAGACACCTTAATTTTATTCAGAACGGGTGGTCTGTAAATGCACTTAGTACTATTTTCAGTCTTGTATTGCATATAGATCATATTTACATTGTATTAAGTAAATTTTAAATCAAATTAATAATATTGGTATGGCTGAATAACTATAGAAGGAAAAACAAAATGTTACCTTGTAATATAGGTATAATAACAGTGGCAATACATATATTTTTTTAATATAATATTATTTCATTTGACATGTAAGTCCATATTTCAGTACTTTTCTTTGAATCGAACTGGAGTGTGTTATATATGTGTAAATTTTTATTTAAACTCAACACTACAGTTTAAATATGTTAAGTGGTGGTATATTACTTAAAGACGTAATTCCAAGTTAATTGGCGATTGATGTAATATGGCATATTTATTGTAGCCACCTGAAATATTGTCACAAAAAAATATTTGTATTAATTTTTTACGAAAACTCTAAAACATCAGAATTGTATATTTTTATGCAGTCATATTAATTTTCTTATTATATCCTTTGTGTAAGTAATGAAGGTAAAATTAACAATTTTATAAATTAAGTCAAATTTTGTGTTTATCATCTGGCTGGTTTTTATGATAATTATTGTTTTTATCCCGTTTTAGCCCCCTATAATTAGAATAGATTAATTAAAAAAACTATTCTTTCTACACACAAGTATTATAAATTTTCTGTTCTAAGACAACTTTTAAAATGTTGATTACTGCAACCATATTGTAAAATCCTGAGGCATGTTTATAATAATAGTATGTTTTTATTAAAATAAAGTTATTTAGTGTACAGTATTAATTGTTAATTTAATATATCATATTATTGTTTGGAATAGATAATATAATATTTCCTGATGAGTAACCTTGTTTTTATACTAAGTTTTTATAGAAATGTTTATTTTAACGAAGTGTTCATTCCAAATAAAACATGGATGTATAATGGATGAAATTAGGTTGAGTCAAATATGGCGCTTAGAATTGAAATATAAAAATTTTAAGTATTTAAAATCCAGACTAGAATTCTTACCAGATACATAGAGAATATGGTCATGGATTTTACACTTAAGTCTCAATTAATCAAGTCTGATAATTATTTTATTTCCAATAAAAAGGTGTGAAATGTAGAAAAGATATAAGCGCAGAAATTTATTATTTTTTATAGTTTAATTTTTGATTATTGTTTTTGTTTTTATTCAATTATGGTGGATGTTAGAGTTAAGGCATTAAGGTAAAGTTTATAACCTTGTTTGAAGGTACAGAATAAATCTAATTGTTCAGAAACGAAATTATAGAAATAGTACAGACTGACAGATTGGCTGAAGAGTAATTTATAAATCAAACTAAAATACGCAATAAAATAAACATAATTCAAGCAGGATAGAAAATGTTATATAATAATTATTCCCATTTTTAACCCTTTAGGTGTTGAAACTCCCAATATTCTCAGTGACCAAGAATTCTTGTGTAAACAATATCTTGAGTACTATATTTCCATGTTGGAATAGAATGTACTCAACGTTAAAATATCGGAAAGCGATATCTTAAGGTCACTGGCAGTTTGCAAATTTCAAATTAATAAGGCATCAGAAAAATTTATAATTTGTATGAATAAAAAAAATGTTATCTTTAAAACTATATAGGTAATAATTACATGTGAATGTTATTTTTAATTTGTGTATCATAGAGTTCTTATTTTAAAAAATAAAAAAAATTGTTTGAGAGATTAAAATTATTACTAAGACAGCCTCATCTATATGAATTCAATGAGCAAAATTTAAGAAAAAGTTGTAATAGAATAAAAAAATAAACAACTAACATCGACTTTGTCCTTGAGCATTATGATAAGCACAGATTTCTTAAAAAAAGGTGACTCCAATGGTCGACGAAATACATGCCTAACAAGTAGTGTAGTTATTGACATATTGTACCCAACATCTGTCATACTAATTTTAATCTCGCACAACCTATTATATTTAAGATAGTTGATAATATCACGCGTTACATTGTAAAAAAAATATTAAATGACTTATGTACTTTGCAACCATTCCATTATAATGTACAATCTTATAAATTGAAAGTGCGTTGTGCGACTTGCATCGCTATGTCATATTATACTATAGGAAATTAGATTTATACGAAATTTGCAGAATCAGCTTTTCTACCCACTCTTGTTGTCAAATTACCCTGGTAAATGTTGTTGGATATGTATTGCTATAGATAATATAAAATATAAATAAGATACCTATTACAGAATCTTACAGATGGAATATGCATTAATACGATTAGGCGTTGTCTTGGCACTGTTGCAAAGTAGATACAAATTTAATGAAAATATTTACTTTATTTACCTTATAAGTGTTAGTGATGATAATATGTGTATCTTAAAAAATATTACCAAAATGTACACGTCTCTCACTAAAATAAATAAATAACAGTATACTGGTTTATTCATTTCATTAGTAGTTTGGAAAATGGTTAACATGAGAGGTTAAAATCTTAAAAATTGGCTTATCAGATAATAGTTGGACAGTTTTGGACATGCTTGTATTCTGATAAACTATCCAATGGCTACCTCATCTAAACTGTACATAATTTGAAAAAAATTAAAACTCGCAAATACGTTGACATACTCTGTATATATGTTGATAGTGTGACCATGTATAGGTTAGTAGTATGAAATTTGCAGCAGCATTATCAGAGCCAAATGTTAAATGTATCCTGTCGAACATTGAACAACTATTCCTGAGTAGGGCTATAAAAACTATTTTTTTCCAAATCCAATGTTTATTGTTGAAAAGAACGAAATTTTTACAATCTTAATTTATTCCTAAACTAATAAAAACTCAAATCAATCTTCAGTGTGAAAAAAAAACCTAAAATAAGATTGTGGATATTTTATACCAAATATATGAATATAGGGAGTGATACAATCTATTTGTATCTGTTCTAATATTGATATTAAATCATATCCATGTCTGAGTTATAATTGTATGTCGGTTCAACTTAACTTACTTTAGAATAATTCCTATAATATAGTATAATTATTTCAATGAAAAAAAAAATCAAACTCAAGTAACACAAACTAAAAAACTGAGAACTATAACCAATTATCTTCACAGTATCCTAAAAGTACAAAAATACAAATAATCACAATAGTAAGTAATTTAAACAGTATTAATTTCTGTTAGTGAATTTTTTGTTTTATATAATATGAATGAAAATCTTTTAACACATATGTTCAAAATATTTTACACAGAAGTTACACAACTAGAGATGTGACTTTTACAGAATATAAAACACAAATTAAAAGAGTGCAATAGCGAGGAAGGGTAGTTTAATATATTGAATTATAATATACTTAACACCCTTACTGAATAAATTCTAACTGCTTTTTTTAATGTCATTGTATAAATTGTCTATTTTGAAATCACTCTATACTTCAACAATGTAACTATATATTATTATTTTTTTCAATTTACTCCTGTTGTTGCTCTCTTTTCAATTGATATATGAATTAATTTTGAACCATATTACTTTTGGTACACTGGGATCTATAAAGCAGTATAAATAATGCACTAAACTTATAAGGTCACTGGTTTTCTCAAACATGTTTAGCAGACAATGCAGAAAAAGAGTATGTATTTGATCCCCCTCCAATGTCAGACTAGTAAAGAGTGTAGTAAGAGGCCACAGACATTTGTTTAATGTTTAGTTAGTTTAGTTTTCATGTTATAATTGGTGTCCATCAACTTAAGTCTATAAAAAATGTATTTGTACCTGTTAATAAAACAAGACAATTTTTTTTTCCTTCTAACTAATTATTATGGAGAGAAAAAAAATGTAATAATCATATAATTTTCAATGTGAAAGGCTTTAGTTATGTACGAGTTTACTTATAACAAATTATATCAATTAAACAAATCAGTACAGAGAGCACATATACACTAAAATGAACACCATAACAGGCAACAAAATTACTGAAGCTAACAATTTGCGGAGCATCAAAAAAGCCATGTTGTACATTAAAAACACAGACTATGAAAAAAAGAACACCATGGTTGTTATGAAAGTGAAGCACTATATAAATCTTTTTACAATTTGATTAAACATTAAAAATATTAAAATGAGTACTGTTATAGGTATATTCACCTACCAAACATTATGTAATAATTTGAGGAATTATTACTGTTTCAATGGGTATCTTTAAATTATTTTCTACATATAAAAAATTTACAAAATAAATGATGCAAATGCATAAATTACACAATGTGTAAGATAAGCATTCTTACACAGGTGTTTCACATTCCACAAAAGCAAACGTACCTTTACCTTCAAGTCTACACTTAGAAACATATCTTAAATTCAGAATATTACTATTAATTCTTAATGTGCATTTTGATTTTATATATCCGTCACTCACTGTAAGATAATATTTTAGTCCCACTACAGTCCACAAGTTGCATTTTACAAGAGAGCTTGTTTGCTCTCTTGTTTTATGTCTCATTCGCCCTGACCAGCTGCTTGTCGGAGGAGTACATATATTTTTTCCTTAATCCAATCCTTGTTATATGGAGCATATGTGTTTGTTGACTTTTGGTATACAAGGCAACTTAGATCGGCTAACTGGAATTAACAAAAGGTTGCAATAAATAGAATGCTTCAGAATTGCTAATGCAAGTAATAACTTATAGGTCATTCAATAACAGGATGTATATAACAACTCTAGACTATATCTTTGTTTTAAACAATCATTGGATATTAAGATGCTACATATTAAGTTTAGAATCTTGGCACTTCTAAATCCTTAACTTCTTCAGAGACTATATCAGGGTGACTTTTATCACATAATAGAAATTTCCCCTGCTTTACTTTGGAAGAAGAGTTGTTCAATGGTTTCAATGTTGGCATACTAATTTTAACCCATTATCCCACTGTAAAAAAAGCAGTTTTCTGGAATAAAATTTATCCTACAATCATTGTTCTAATATGAGACACAAACATGCTAAATTTCATCTAAATTGGTCCATTAGTTTCATAGTTGTTACACTAACTTTAACCTATTATCCCACAGGAATAAAGCAGTTTTCTGGGATATAAAGAATCCTATATCCATTCTAGGGTTTTTAACTAAGCCTATGCCCAGTTTCATCTAAATCTGTCCAGTGATTTTTGCATGAAAGTTCGAACAGACAAGACAGACAATGAATTTGAAAAAAACATTTTTTGGTCTCTAACAAAGCCTCCCCACTTTCAAAATTTTAAAAAAATACTAAGTGTAAAAAATTGACCCCCTTACAATATTATTAATAGTATATAAATATATTAATCATTATTACAATGCAGTTTTAGAAGATCAAGTTGTCTTAGAGAGCCAAAAATAAGAAGCTTTAACTAAGATAGCGTTTCAGGAGTTTATTTGTATTTTTATTAGGTAGGATTGAGTTTCTAACCTTATGGCAAGATTAGTTTTTGGTAAATGGATTCTTCAAGAAAAGCTTTATTTCAGAACATTGGTATTTAAACAATCCATGTACAGATGGAAATGAAGTACATGCTTTATTTTTCTTATCAGAAAAACCTGACCTGAAGAACAAAATCTTACCTGATCAACAAAATCGAACAACTGCGAGATGTCGTAAGTGATAGTCGGAGTATTGGGATTTCGTCTCTTTAGGTGTTCTTCGTATATTTTACACACGCCTTCCATGCAGTCATTTACGCTCTCGTAATCAGAGTATGTTCTAGTCTCAGGCCTGGGTCCAGGTTGAACTAACAGGATTGTATGAGACTGAAAAAGATATGAAACACATAATGCAACATATAACCTAAAATAGTTACCGCCATTTTTATAAACAATATAACACTAATTTAAAACTGATGTTATACATACCATTTTGCTGGCACTGTTATAAGCAAGACACCAAATTAAAGGCAAATTTTAGTTATTAGCTTCCTAGGTTGTACACTATAAGTTAATTGTACTTCAGTAAATTTCTAGATAACAATCGAACCTCGAATTGTCAATTTTCAACCAAATCGATTTCCACAGACTAGTTCAAAAAAGTCGAGAAGGGCACAGACTAGGTAAGCATAGCATTTACTATTTTAGCACAGATAACAATAATAAAGCCTAAGGAGCTGAGCTGTTATCAATTCCCATAGCTCGCTCGTACACGAGGTATCTACCTCCTAAATAGGAGAAAGAGGTTTATGTCTAGCTGGATATTCTCATAGGAAATACATTACAAATAACACTGTCTTTTATTGTTTTCTATCTACTTAAGTAAAGTATTTATAATCTGTCTCTTAAGCTGTCATTTCTTCGTTTTGTCACTTTTCTGATATCTTTTCCTTGTCATTTGCTGTGGCAAAGCAAAAATGTTTGGAGATTTGACGTGAGCGGAAGCTTCCTAGCCCTGCCTATTTCCAAATTAATTAAGTGATTTGTTGTATTAACTGTTTATTTGAAGCGTGTATAGAATACACGTGCCATGGCGCTTAGCTCTGTAGCCGAAGAGTATTTTCGGACGCTAAACCCAATTGCTGCTAAGATACACGAAGACATTACAGAAGCAAGGAACACTTATGAAAACATTTGGGATTCATTAACGGAAAAGGAAAAGGTAATTTTATCATTTGATACACCAACGAGGAAGTCTGAAGCAAATTCTATACTATATATTCTTTACCAGTGCATAAGTTAGTAATGAATTTCAGAATTACAGAAGTTTTAAATATCTCCAATAGGGAGTCTATGAATAGTACAAATTATATTGATAGGCTTAATTGTATAGCGATTCAAAATACTCATCCATTTATGGAAATTACTATTGGTATCCAATGAGAGGCTTTTAATATCCATGGTCAGATACAATCAGTGCAAATTTGTCCAAGTAATACCGAAAATCTATTATTTAGATCATCTGATTGACTTCACAAATACCCTTTCTTTCATATTTTATGTTCCACAATTCACTCATATAATTTTGCATTGTCATTCAATTGGAATTCAATAAGGAAAAACATCAATGTTTCCCTAGCAATATTCACAAAATTCTTTTTATGGTTGTCTTTGATCAGTATCATTATTATTATTATTCATATGCTCAATGGACATAATAGTACCTCCATAGTAAATAACTCCAATAATCACTATAGGTTTAATGTATATAATTTGTTTAATTTCAGGCAGAAATAATCAATGAATCCATAATAAAACCAGACATAGCTCTAAAATATGCACTCCTAGACACATTAGATTTTGATCTGAATGATCCCCCTGTTAGAAAAGATGACCTTATGTCATTTTTTGGCCGAGAACATGCAATCAAAGTAATTCAGGATGAAAATGGCTCATATAGAGATGAACATTCAGCTCCGTTCCTTTATCAAACTAAAAGCCAGCTAAATCTATGTGTGTTGAGTGAGCACAGAGGTGTTAAAGATGTTAGGTCCTCATCTCCACCTCCTGTGATGACAGAATTGGCACTATCACATTCTAAAGTAGTGTCTGAACTGAAGAATGCATTAAAATCACATGATGTGTTAAAGAATTACAAAGAAAAAGATGGCGAAAGGGATCTGGTATCCCCTTCAGGATTTATTAGTAAATTCATTGGGAATTTCAAATGTAAGGATGAAGAAAGGGAATGTCTGATGCCAATGGCGGCCCAGAATCAGATTGTAGCATCATCGGACAACTTCTTCAGAACTAATTTCAAGAGCCCCCAGAATGAATGCAAGTTTGATAAAGATTATAGAAGCAGTGTTATCAAATCTAGTAGTGGTAAGTTCCTTTTTACCCCTAGATTAATTCTGATACACTTTATATCTCTGGTGTTTCTTCCCTTCACAAGGAGCCACTTCATCACAAGGGGGAGGAGGGTAGCTTATAGTCCTGGAATTCTTAATAAACATACCACTACAAAGTATTTAACATTTCACAGCTTAGACAATGCTATGCCAGGTGGATATTAAGAATATCTCTATAAAAAAAACTCTTTTTGTTAAATTATTTGTTAAATGTTTTTTGATAAAAAAAAAAATTAAAAAAAAAAGGCATAAAAAGTAATTCAAAAGTTTCCAGCAAACCATTTTCTTATTATTTGTGGAATCATGTTTGCCAAGTCAACTCTTGTATAATATCCATTATGTCCCTTAAGTAACACTTAAAGCCATAGATTATACAAGAAAACATTGAAACAGATTGAATTAAAGTTATTTAAATACACTTTCTACAAGGAAATATATTCTGGTCATAACATATCCTCCTCATTATGTACACATAGAAGCACTTGTAATGCAATTTACATATGGAAGTGATAATTTATTAAAGCTATTAGTGAACCAAATGAGGTATGGAATTAAATAAGCTTGAAACAATGTGTTTATGTAATAGTTTACGTTAAAATTACTAAGTAAAACAAAGTTGCTCAAAATCCGATAATTTGTTTTGAAGATATGAGTGGACAAACAAACATACATATTTGCTTGGAAGCCCTAATTCCTTCTATACTCCTATGTGAAAATTTTGTATTTTTAATAAGTTGTATTGACTATATTCATAATATTGAAAAACATTGCACTGTATGTGGCTGCTGAGCGTGATGATATCAGGGATAAAAAAACTGAAACTAATTTTATACTCAGTACATTATTGTTCCTTAAATTCAATTCAATTTTATTTATAGACTGCAACTCATAGTGTATCATAGAGAACTAATCCAATTGATTTGGCTTTAATTAATTATTATTTTTAATATTTAATTATAATTTTTACAAGCTATATAATACCTATTCTAATAGTTTTGTACAATTACTGATATTTATGTCTCGTTACTATTGCTATTCATTAGTCATGATTATGTCATTAATTATATTAATTGTTTCATAAAAATCATATTATTCAGTTTCTAATGATTATTTAAAACAATATCCGGCAGTAATTGCCATTGATTAATTAATTGGAAGGCCTGACGACCTTATCGTGTTCCTTACCTTGTTTTAACCCTGCACGTGAAATATTGCATATGATATGATGAAGTATTTTCCGCAATTAGCAGTGTGTGCAAAATGAGATACGACCGATGTAGTATCCATTTTTTTCTACATTAAAAAAATATTTTGTAAGTAAAATCCTACAGTCCTTAAATAACTGACCATAATTATGTCAAATATTATGACATAAATCATTTTCTTATTTGTACTTTATTATTATTATATATTATTATAGTGTGATCGCGGTTTGGTCGTTTGAAGTTAGTTACCTAAGAATTTACGATATCTATAAGACAGTGAATATGTAAACCATTAGATGCATACTCGTTCCTTGCAATAACAGCCTACTCATCACAATTAAATAGCTGACATCATTTCTAGCTAGGCCTCGTTTATTTATCTGACTAACTATACAAACATAGCAACAACATTAGGGCCCGTGACTAATAACAAAGACGGATGAAAACGATTTCTAGCTATTGTATTACTAACGTACTATTGACAGGGTTGCCAACTTTTATTAGAAGAAATAGAGTATATCTGATCCCCTAGAAAAATATATTTTCTGGTATCGTTCACGCCAAACGCTTATTCAAAAATGTATAAGAATGACATATACATTTT
>DWJZ01001796.1:0-21778 GCA_018249125.1 Asbolis capucinus
GATCCTTCTGCACTGCAACTTAAATAAAATGAAAATATTTTTAACACCAATATAAAGTTTGTTCATAGTTAAATGTAGGTTTGAAAGGTAATGTTGAATTGAAATGTAGGAAGTAATTCAGAAATAACAAAATCATTACAAGAAGCACCAACTATAATTAAATAGCTTCTTTGATCTACCTTATCCTCTTCACCTACAGTTAGATGTATCCAATTCTTTCAGTGATATATGTATGTCCTAACTATCCCACGAGGGACGCAGCTCGATGGAAACCAGTAAACATAACGTAGAGTTATTAGTGTAAAATTTATCTATTTGTCGTGTCTCGCATTACGTGTCCCACGGGGTCTGTGGTCGGATTGTCCGCTCCCTCGAGTTCCCGCTTAATAATGCAGTGTCGAGTTATCAATTCTGTAGTGTATGCTAAAATATCAAAACACAATTCAGAATTTTGAAAGGTTGAAACTTTGTTTAATCTTCACACCTGCTGGGTATATGTTCGTATATTCGTATATGTTCGTATAGAATAGAATTGCATAAGCCTGAATCGGCCCAAATGATAGGCAATAAAAAAGTTAGAGTATGGTATTACCATTAATGTCGCATTAATTGTCGCAATAATTAATTTCACTTAAGAGCGTTTTATCAAACAAGACTACATTTCCATTTACAATCAATGTAGATGTACAATTCAAATTGATTGTAAATCGAAACTAACCTAACCTAACCACCCACTATTGTCGATACTAAGACAAAACAGAGCTTCAGATTGTCTGTTCATAACGTTTCTTCGGTAAATGCGTATTACCAAACCGCTGGTCCCTTTTAAATCATAATCAAATGCAAATTATACATTTGATTTATTACATTTAGGTACATCGCACTGTTGTAATTTTGCCACCATCTGCAGTATTTCTACTTACGTTATTACTCTTGAATCCCAATCTCTGTCCGACAGGGATCGCTGATCTGGAAAATTGAAATAAGGGAGGAATAGACACTACATTTGCGACTTCAAAACTCATAATCATCTCTTTGGATGTGGTATTAAAGTCTATTTTCACTTGATTCAAATTCATGTATGATGGGGCTGAAAGAGAATGGGTGTCCCCAGCGATTTTAAGGATTTAGCGGATTCGAAAATGTTTATTGGAACATAATTCAGATGTTATTTGGTATCAGCCACGCGTAGTGTTTCGTTTGTAATTATATTGAAGTTACATTTTGATCTATTCTATATATCGTTTTTTCTATGCAAATGGCGTACAGATTAGATGACCAGCCACTTTTCGTAAGGTATCGTATGTATATATATATATATATATATCGCATGGTACTGAAACTCTAAACCCCATGTAACCACATAAAAGACCTTGTAAGGAAAGTAGCAATTAGGCTAACCGCATTTGCTGGGGACGAATGACAGCTGCATGGAGGGAGAGTGCTTTCTTGGTTGGGGATGGTGAGAGTTTGAGCTGAAACCATCCATCAAGCAACGCCGGGAAAGACGACGCGGTGTGTGGACATACAGTGTCTTAGAGTAGCAATCCTCGGAGACGGGCCAAAATAGAGCATCGCGCTGAGGACTCCGGTCCTGTTCCCTGTCAGATCTCGGAGTCCAAAGCACAGAGGCAGGCCACCGGGGACGGTTTTAGTGGGTAAAAATCACACAATTCCCGGTGCTACTCCCAAAGTGCCGGGCACTTTTTAAACGCTTCCCCTTGATGACAAAAAAAAAACCGGCTAAAAGCATTTTAAAGTTTTATTTGGTGATTTAATATTTTTAGAAGCAAAAAGTTAAAGTTTAACTTACTTTCCTAAGTTAAATGTTAACAAATAATTACTTTAGAAATAAAAGTGAACGTAGTTCGATTTGTGTGTGATCATTCATTTTATTATGTCGCTAAATATTCAGATAAAACCGTTGAATTGTCTTTAAAAGACTTATCTGCATTGCATCTAGCAGGAATATAAAAATTTGAAATCACATTTTGTGATAATTTTTTTTGACAATCCTATGTTAACTTAATAATGTATAGCAACACGTTTTACCATAAAACACGAACTCCACTTACCGAATTGCAATCCAGATCATAAATCACGATGTAATAGAAAAATGAAGAAAAAAAGAACATTCCCAACACCCCTCGTTCCCTTAAGAGCGCAGAAAATCGCGACACGATCGTCATTTGAAAAATAATGATGTCATCAAACACTAATCCAAAAGCTTTCATGTGGATTACGGATCTACGCCACATTATCAGTGTCCGAAATAAAAAGTCTACGATTTTCAACCTTATAACCAACACCAAAAGTCCTCGTACTTTCTTCTTACGCAAATTTAGCTATGCCCGCGTACCAACATACACCCGCTCCAACGGACTTTAACATTAAAACGGTCTCAGATACCGTTTCTTACGGTTTAATTTCGAATACTATTGTACCACCCTTCAGTATTAAACCAACCAAATTGCCGTGCACATCACTGATGCTCTTATTCTTTCAAATTCGTCCTTCGTAACATTTATTCTCGTCGAAGGAATTAAGGTTGTTTTTGCATCGCCGATGGTTTAGGGTAGTGATACACTTGTGCGCTGGTGCGTCATTTCGATACATTTGGCGTGTGATTTATAAGCGGGAAGCGGCCGAGTCAAAACACACAGGGTATGTGTACACCGTGCGAACTGGTACCAAATGTTTAATGGGGTTCGTACTCTAAGGCTGCATACATATTAGGACAACCACCATTGTACGTGGAGAAAAATTACTCAAACTCACATCATATTTATCATGTAGGTATTGTCAATAAATTTATGAAAGTATTTTTTTAGAACGACCAACTTTCATTTGGTAATTATTCTTTTCAATCATAAAGAAATTGAAAGTGCAGATTTTCTGTGTGATTAAAATTTCTGTGAAAATTTTAAGGGACTCCTGATATTAAACAAGTAGCTGATACGGATGGGACTAACCCGCAACTAAATTTACAAAATCTCTAAAAAAGGAGTCTGTAGCATCGAAATATGTCTAATCCAAAGGGTTTCAAAAATTTACAAGTTGACTTAACATTTCATATGAGTAAATAGTATTGTAGCACATTTTTGAGGCATGAACTGATACCTTATGCCTAGTGTAGTTTATACATTATAAAATATTTGTTAAACAAAACGTAGACTCAACGAAGAGAAAGGAAAATATTGAAAATAACAAACGTTTCTCTTCAGAATGGACGCCTAATGAAAACAAATGACAAAAACTTGGTCGCTTACCATAAAAAATTTAATTCACCGTCGCGGCGTCCGACGTCGTGGCCCCGAAATAGATGCGAAGTCCAATAATATAATGGAAGGGTTTTTATAGAACAATTAATGTTTTCAAACAACGCGTAGGTAGACTCTTTCTCTGTATTTAGAATATTTATATGAATAATGTTATAATATTTATATGTACATATATATTTTTTTGTACATCGATTTTTATTTTTGTTTTGATTTCTTTTTTCTCTTTCTTTCGTTCTTTTAACCTCTTTTACTGTTCGCTGATATGCTATCTTTGTATCCTATAACTACTGTTTGTCTCTCTGGCATTATTGTTGTTTGTCGATAAAGAGTTGTAAGTAGAAATGTACTGGGGAGTTCAATTTGCTGTTTCTTCTGATGATCATATTCTTTTCTTTTCCTTTCTGATATGATTGTAGACTCAAAATAAGTGTGTTAAAAAGTTAAACATCAATTTTAATTTGATGACAATACTGCGCGTGACAGGTCTGCCAGAGGGTAGCTGGAGGATATCGCCATCTCTAAAACGGAAGATAATTTAAGGCGTCGCCTAATGGAAGAAGCGCATTAAAGTCTCCCTAAAACGTTTAATGTATTAATAGAATATAGAGAAAGTAGCCAGGTGGTGCTGGCAACGTAATAGCCTAATATTACGACACTTACCGAGATCAGATGTTGTGGAGAAGGAAAAATGCTTAAATAGGTTTTACGATCCTGAATAATGGACACGATGGAATGTTACAATAAATGTTTTAGTCCCAACATCTTTATTAGTCTGTTGTTTGGATAATGGCGATGCTCCGGTGCACTGCTAAATAAGGCTTTGTAGTTAGATAGCATTCAGTAATTCGGTGAGCTGAAACTTGAATTGACAAACAACGCGAAGAATGTTGTTCTCAAAGGTATGCTAATTATGGGTCAACTAGTTTGGACTGGTTGATAGGGTCTCTACGGGTAGATAGACCTTTTGGTTTTAGTACAGCAGAGTAATAAAACATTGTCAAATTATAACCCTTCCTAGCAATTTCGATAACAAATTAAAAAGCATAAAACACAGCCCGGCGCGCTCACTTTGTTTAACCCATCGCAACACAATTACTCCAGTGAGTTAACCCCTTGTTCGCCCTCGCAGGGCCTTTTAGACCCTTTCGGGTACTATTGCAAAACGACCCTCGCTTGTAAATCATGATGGATTACTTTCTGGTGACGGTTGAAGTTTGTGTTCTTGAGGTTATTTAGGATTCGGTGGTGAGATTAAATATTTACAGTTATTTCATATTTTATTCACTTTTTCAGTTATTTTTTTTTCTAGTACGTTCACAATTTAAAACTAATTTCGAATCCATATCAGGATCAGCAAGTCAATGAAAATGTCTCTGGTCTTTCGAATGTCAGTGAGATCACTTACCAGTGACAAAATATGCATCAGTCAGCTCAACTAATTCAACTATGTTAAAATATTACTAAATGATTTCTGTATGAATTTTCTTTTAATTCTCATAATTTGTAATTGCTCTTTAGGGAGTCATGAAACCCATGTTTTTTTCTAAATTTATCCCTAATTGCAAAATACACTTCATAGACGACGGGAAGTGCAGTTCCTCTGTTGCCGTAATTTCGGAAGAGAGCCCTTGAGATACTTATTGCCTCCCGAGGGATTGTTCGGGATCGTTTGATAATAGCGTGGGGCTACCCTTACGAAAATACAAATTTTTTCAGTGTTTTAGTTAATTAGAATGACGATTAAGGAATATTTAACGTGATTCTTAAATAAGATTTTGTGGCGTGGCATGTGTGAATTGAGTCTGTGAAGATAACATAACATAGCTATAAATATTATAATCCAGATTTTTTTTCATATGGCGAATAACTAAATTGCAATTCATTTTAATTCGATAAAACAGGAAAACAGCTTAACGAATCCCGTAAAAATACATTATTCTTACTGTAATGGTTAAAATGTAACTGGCCAGAACGTGGGCTGGTTAGATATTCTGGTATCGATAAGCTACTTGAAATAAACATTAAACGGGCGCAAACAGACCCGGAGGTACATAATTATAATGCAAGCTATTCACATAAACAAACATCACATCTCACCAGGTGATCATAACCCGATGGTGTTTATATTTTATTCCTTGTTAGAGCCGATGTAGGGCCCGGTATCCCGGGGACGCGCCGCGGCGGGCGGTAGGCGCCAGTACCGGGTTCGAAACCGACGGTAACTCAGAACTTCCAGTTATTTGTTCGTTATCTAATCGGACACCATAAATCTTTGAGAAATTTTTGTTTGTGACTTTTATTTAGTTTGAAAGCGACTGAGATGGAACGATTGAGATGTGCAGATTGTGGACGGAAATTCAATTAACGGCTCGTTTGGGAATCGTTTATCAAATCATATTTTTTGTTGGGAATCATTTTGAGGAAGCTGTAATCGATACAAAAACTATAGATATGTTTTTAAGTACGGTTAGTTATTCAGCTGCTGGGAAACTACCATCTAGAATATTGCGCGATTTTTTTTTAAACATTATTAACTTCTAATACCCACATACCTTAGAAAATTAGAGGTAAGTCCTGGATTCGAACTTCGTAGCTACTTCCCGATCGAAAGACTAATTTTCAAACCGTTAACATAGTATCACTTTTATGATAATCATTAACCATTACATTAGTATTTATTATGTAATAAAACGACTTACTAGCTAAAAGAAGTGATTATTTTCTCATCAATTTTACAAAAGCTTACACTAAATTATTTAATTTGATTCACAAAAACACGTTTTGTTATCTCTAACGTGTTATCCGTAACGCGTACTCTCTACCGTAAGTGCACTACGTAAGTGAAGAAGTGTTTGAGTAGGTACTTTGCTTTATAAAGTGCGTGCTGGCTTTCCGTATAAGTGCAGATGTACCTACGCTATAGAAAGCTAAGTGCACAATTTACCCCACAGTACGGAGTGTTGGGTGAAGTACGCTCAATTCCTTTTGAAAATCCTAATCACTCGAGAGGAGATCAACAGCTATTGAATACGAAAATGAGGCCTTTTTGAGGCTGTGGATGAATTTCCTCAAATGAAGCATTCATTTGATTAACCATCATGATGATATTTATAAGGTGCTGGGTGTTCGTCCGTCTCGGTCTCTTAAATCTTAGTAAACTTGAAATTTACCATAACACATCTACGTTATAATGTAATCAACTTCATAACGGAGGTGTAACCAAATAAGAAACACGTTTGTTCGGCGCACATATCACACATACCACCATGTCCTTAGCGAATTAGTCTTGTAATACTACATGGCTCTTGTATAGAAAAACCGCGGGACTTTTATGAACGAATAAAATACGTTTTTTTTGAGACTGCGATAATCTGAGCCATTGTTGCTCATCGTTGGCTGCGTGCTCACTGTTTGCAAATTTTTGCTTATAAGACTGCCGTTCATACTTTGATTTTAATTTGTCCAATATGCTTAGGTAGACAATCTATTTAGCATTATGCTCGCTGTTTGTAATATTTTATTGTCGTGGTCATTATTATAAACTGATTCTAATGTTCACCTTCCGGTATATTCCTGGTAATAATATTATAGTTTAATTAAAATTACCTCGAGTCCCCTTATTATTTTATTAGTGAGAAATTTACATTTATTTTAATTCAACGCTTCTATCCAACACTTTAATTTAATTAGGCCTATTGGAGAAATCGAAAAATTTGAATGTTTTAGTAGAAGGTTTTATCACCTGGCTAGCTTATCTTAGCCGGATAATTATTATCGGCCAGTTAGTGGCTGGTGCCGGGTATTGTGAGCAAATGGTTCAACATGTTCGATTCTCGATACACACTTTAAATATGTCATCATACCTATATGATGCCTAAAATGTTGCCTTGAATATTTTAAGTTTAATATATGGGTACCTATACCTTAAAGTTTCTGCTAAAATCAGATGATTGTAATTTTTATATGAAATTCAGTTTTTATTATGGTAACATAATTAGAAACGTTATTATTATCTCAAGATTTACACATTTAATCGTACTCGTAATTAAAAAATTAAACATCATCCAGACATTTAATTTGTATCAATTATTACTATAGTCGTGTTGGTAGATAAGTTTTCACATTTTATTAAAGGTTAGTACTCTCCACAAATCTACATTGGACCTACATTTTGAAGTATCCTTCCTCCATCACGAGAACATGCCCTTGCTCAGTAATGGGGTTGTTAATGGTTTAAAGCCAGAAGTGGTAGCCTTATAAAATACAAGATGCATCACTAACCCATTAATGACTAACGAAGAAACGTTAATTTTTATCATATTCTATTAAAACCTACCAATTAAGTGCGTCATTTTAGCGCCCCCTCTTATCTCGAACATAAAACCGAGCCATTTTGTGGGCTCCAATGTAAATAAAGGAATTGATTAGGTGAGTTGGACGATAAAATGGTGCCAATCAATAAAACGAGACACGAGCGGATCACCTGTCCTGTTGGTACATCGCCGCGTCTCAGCGCGCCCTGCCGCGCCTCACCGTGCCCTGCCGCGCCTCACCGTGCCCTGCCGCGCCTCACCGTGCCCCGCCGCACTTCACCTTACCCTACCCGCGCCTACCTCGTGAGAACACACATGCCCATACTAAATCTACCATAGTCTCTGTTCAGTTCGGAAAAAATGTTTAGATTTGTTATAACACGTTTATGCTAAACTATGCTATAAATTTTATTTTAAATAGTTTGTTGATAAATTTGATTATGTCAATGTATCGTGGTGTACATAAAGTTGAGCTCTCTATATAATTACATTAAATTAGTTAACTTAAAATTATTCAATAAAACATTTTAGTCAATTAATTTAACTTTGTTACTTAGGTAATTGACTTTATACATAGCGGATATCAGTTTGTGTTCGTCCATTCAATAATTTAATTTTCAAAAATCCGGTGTTAGTTGAATTTCATTTATTATTATTATATCTTTATTGTAAAACCTTAAAAATAAAGGAGTACAATGGGCGAGATTTAATGCCGGAGTGGCATTCTCTAACCCTGGACGTTTATGAAACGGTGAGGTAGGTGTTACATATATTATATTATTCAATACAAAGATACAATTTATATTTATATATATTTACATACATACATTTAATTTAACGTTAATTTTTTTTAGCGTCATAATGACGATGATATATGTAGTCATGTTCGTGTTGACTGGATTGTCTTATGAATTTTGTATTATGTAAAATAATTTGGTTCTAGCAATATTTTCCTGTACATTATTTTCGGATATTTCTTTCCTGTTAACGACCAAGGATTACAAAATTAAAAATGTATATGTACTTTTACTATTGTATTGTAGTATTCTAGTTAACATTCCTTAATATCTTTTAAATGCAAATACTAAGTCCATATTTAGTAACGCATCAGCTGCGCTATTATTCATGAGTTAGCTAAATTAATGACTTAAAAAATTATCTATTTCTCTTATAACTTTCAAGTTATTTTATATGCGGAGTGAAATAAAGATAGTTGACACTGAAATATCTCAAATTAATTACGTTTGATAAGGTTTTTTGTTTTAATAGATGCAATTTATGTAAATAGGTACAGTCGAGAGGAACACCTTGTAGTAAATAACAATTGCGGCTTGCTGTCATCTCTGACTAAAGGAGGTTTAACTATTCGTTTATTTAAATTTATATGACTGCTATTAATTATACAATTACGGTATAAAAAGAACTTAATGTTTATTTAATTTTGTACCATCTTTGTACTAGGCTAACATGTGTAATTCGTATGAATTTTAACCGCCGCACTCATAGCCGTTAATGATTGCTTAAATTGTTTCTTAGTACAGTATTAGTATGAAGAATCTCAACCTCCATCTGTGCTTGCAGTATGTTCCAACCTTCTACAGGTGTCCGATCTGGCTCTGCTGCTTTCCCATTCACTATTCTTTTTACTGCACTTTTCAATTCATCTTCACTTCTTTCTCACACTAATTCCTTATTTATCTATTTTTCCTCTGGCATTCTACTCCAATCACTTTCATCATTCATTTTGTTTTAAAAATATTTATTTATCCTTAATATTCTCAACAACCGCAAGAACCTCCCCCGTTTCATTTCTCATATATTTTATGTGAGACACATGCTTGGTTTTTTTCCTTGAGCTGATGGAATATCGAGTGTCTCATATACCTAAAATGATCAGGGTTAAAATGTAGCATAATAATACAGTTCTGTACTCAATACTACTGCCCGACCGACTATGAGTAGTATTGACCACCGACACTACAGTACTAGTATAACTACATATTTTATACTAGAATCCACATCCGGCGGTACAGAAACTTGCCTATATACAATAACACACATTGAAGTCGACCAACACCACGGTAGGTCGACTTTAATCGGCAAAGTAGTAATAGGTAGCCGACAAAGAAAAATTCACGTTCGAAAATGATGAATAATTCCATTTGTGTGCTGTCATAATAGAGCTGGCCGAAGGAGTTTAGGGGCCATTTCAGTTAATAATTACTCCGGAAGCCGCCCAAACGCACCGCACTTAATATAAATCATCCACTTAACACTTTTTTCAATGGAAAAGCAACGCGACAATCGTCTAAATATACCAGTCGCGCATAAAAAGCAAACGATAGTTTATTTTAGTATGAGGATGAGAAAGTGTTCGCCTCTGCCTAAGGTACGGCGGACGTCACTTCTACGGACTCGGCCCGTCCATCATACATACGCGCCTCTCTTTTCTCTGTACGTGCGTTCGCGACCCTCTCCCTCTAACGAGCCATCCGTGAACCACGTAAAACAATAACGATGAAATTTCAAAAAGACATACCTTAGAAATTCGAACCTTAAGCTTTTAGAAGAGACGCGGTTTTTGTTTTTGTTTACGAACGATTTGAATAATCGCCCCTTCGATAAGGGCCCCGTCAACCGGCATGATAGCGGGGTTATTTTCGAAACATAGTTACTTATATTTCGCCTAATATCCTTTTTTTGCGTTGATATTGAAAAATGTCGTCGGATGCGTCACGGTCGGACCGTGTTTAGTGTTTTTAGCTTTTTTCCTTGAGATGCAAAGGAACACAGAAATGCTTTTTGGACGGCGCGCGTTATCGCGAGGGAAACCGTAAAAAACTTTTGCGAACGGTCTCCGATGCGACGCGTTTGTATTCAAATGTAGTGAGGAAATAATAAAAAATGTATAACAAGAACTAAGTGAGGATTTCGCCTCTTTATATTTGCCAGGCGATTTATAAAGTTAGTAATGAATGCTTCATAATTTTACGACATTTTTATAGGGCGTGTTCTTATGTGTGTGTTATTGTTATTACTTAATTCTCTTTTCACTTTGATTCGTTTTGGTTTCCACCAACGCATTCTGTTATAAATTTGAACGTTGGCATACCTACGTGGGTATACAATGTAATAAATATCTAATAGATTAAAGAGAAGAATTGAATATGTACAACCACGTCTGTTTATTTCTTTTAAATCTAGATGACGTATAACACATACTCGAATAATAATGACAAATTAATGAAAAATTGACTTAGATAGATATGTAATTCGCCAACACTAGGTAGGTACTGTTCGTATTGTCTGCCCGCGGCTTTACTATTAAAGTCTGCATACTTACCTTCATGGTATTGAGGTCATGGGCTAACTTATTTTAATAAAAAAATATATATAGTTAAGTAGACGTTCTAAATTGTAAATCCTTTTATTTATTTCGCAGTCGAATTTAGTGAAATGTACGTTACAGACGTAGGTGTTTTCACAGACTACGATTTCAAGACTTTTTCCTGGTAACCCAGCTAGACTGTATTCTGCAGTAATAGTAAACCGATGGTACTCATTTCTTATACGCTCCACAATACGAAAGAAACACATTTCCACATGAACGCACGCATCCTGAAAAGTAATAGTTTTTATAAAATTATTCATATCAAGAAACTTAAAACCCGGCACAATGATACATTACGCCGCCCATATTAGTTGCTCACTCATGTAAACCTAGTAATATTCCCTTACATTATCTATTATTATATCAATTACACCATTATAATCCCACCTTTGTGTGTTACATCAAACATTATGCTTCGAATGTATTTTAATACAATAAAAGATATGAACCGTTTTCAGTCAAAATTCAATGGTTTACGCTCGAGTTCCCTGTATTCTTTGCGGGTTGTGATTGTCAGAGTTGAAAGTTGGCCGTTAAAAACATTTTTTTATTATAAAAACTTTAAAAAAGCAACTTGTTTTTCTAACTTTAGTATTTAAGAATGTATCCGATCGAAACATGGCTGGAATACTGTACCAACAGATGTAATAAAAAGTTTAAAGGTTATAGTCAGTGGCTCAGAATATCTAGACTCACCCTGCAGGAACCTTTTTTATTTATTTAATTAAATACTTACATCTAACATTACAGGCGACTAAAACGTTACTGTAGATAGGGTACAGACAGTCAGTATTACTGAAAACAAATCTTAAACAATATAGAACAATAATAACAAACATATTAAAATGAACTGCCATAATATAAATAATATTTAAAATATCTATCATATATTTAAACATACACAAAAAACATACAAAACAAGCATATCATTTACTAAGAATATTGTTTTTTTACGTTCTATTAATTAGTGCTTGATCACGGTCCTGCCTAATGTAATCAAACGGGAACACTGACGCGTGCAGCTTATTCCAGTCCTTCGCGGTACTCGTGAGAAAAGAAGACAAAAAATATACAATATAATACAAATATTCTTTATTGTTTACTCAGTATAAATTACAATAAATAGGAACAAACATACACATAAGGCGGCCATATCGCTAAACAGCGATCTATCAGGCAACCTTTGGGTGGTAATCTGTAAGGACTCAAAAATGGTTACACTATGTAACAGCAGATTGAGGGTTACATATAGACTATGAGTAGATAAATCCATACACATACATAAATAAATAAATACATATATACCGTCTTCGCGTCTTCATTCGCGGGGAATAGTAACTTTGGGCTAACCCGCGACTTCGTTTCTGTCATACATGATTTTTGCGACACTGGTTAAAGTTTACGCAGCGCACACAGCGGATGCTCTCAATAGGAAAAAACCTCCCGATTTTGAAACATTCTTCATTGGTGCTCCGCTCCAATTGGCCTTAGCATGATGATATATAGCCTATAACCTTTCTCGATAAATGGGCTATCTAACACTAAAAGATTTTTTTTAATCGCACTAGTAGCTCCTGAGATTAGCGTGTTTAAGCAAACAAACTCTACAGCTTTATAATATTTTTCAAATCGGACCAGTACTTTCTAAGATTAGCGCGTTCAAGCAAACAAACTCTTTTATAATTTTAATGTAGATTATAACCTACTAGGATTCAATTGTGATCAGAAGAACGGAATTTGAATAGAAAAAGATAAAAGGAATTTAATGTACAATTGAGGAAATAATCTTTGATCTGTGTCTTGAAGGAAACGGGACATTCACAGTCTCTGACGATCTGGGCTAATGAGTTCCACAGTTTTACCGTGTAGGCTGTAAAGGATTTTTTATAAGAGTTAGAGGAGGTGATAGGGATAAAAAGTGAAAGATTTGTACTGGAGGGCAAAAAATGGTTATGGGACAGAAAGGTAAAGTTGAAGCGTTCCTTTAAATACTGCTGTGTTAGAGGATTAAACAGTACGCTATGTAAAACAGAAAGTATATAAGTATTCCGGCTGGTCTGATAGGGAGTCACTTAAGCTTGATACGAAATTCAGAGAGGTGGTTGGTTATATTTGCGAAGTCCAAACATGAACCGTAGGCTAATATTTTGAAGTCGCTCAATTTTATTCAATTGCCTCTCAGTTTAGATCAAGATAGCAAATATCGGCATAGTCGAGAATGGGAAGAAGTAATGATTGCACAAGCGCAACTTTGGTTGGGATGGGAAGAAAATTGCATAAACGTCTGAAAGTTCCCAGAGCAGTGAAGACTTTGCTACCAAGTTCGCGAACTTTTGGTACCCACGCAAAACTGCGGTCCATCAGTAAACCCAGATAAAAATATATATTTGCTGTGTGTTATTATTTCCAAAATCGCTAACAGTCGCACCATGCCCCGCTCGCTCGGCCGCTGGTACGTCAGAACGCATTATACGCGCGGTCGGTCCCAGTGTTCGCGTGACTTATTAAATATTAAACTGACGATGTTACGCTAGTGTTGGGTTACTTGTTAGTTTATGATCAACTAAGTATATAAATAGAATATTAACTTTTCTGAGCTACGGTACAAAATACGCTAAATCTAAATTTACGAAATTAAATCGATGATATGAAATAAATGTTGCTTATTTAGGTATTTTTGATGTTATTTTTGTAAATTTTTAGTTCACATATAGAAAATTAAACGAACATTTACTGGCTCGTTGATCTAGTGGTTAGTGAACATGACTACTAGGCCGGAGGTCGTGGGTTCAATTCCCACCGAGAACTAACTTTTCTATGACTCTTCACTTAATAAACCATGTTCGATGAACTTTTTTACTTTTCCTGATAAAAAACACGTTTCCCAACACACTGGCACGTTTCAGAAAAATCGATAGATCAAGACATATGTAGTTAAGATATAGGTCTAAATATTAAAAATATTGAACGTGAGCGTCCCAAAAACAAATACAATACATGATCCTAGGTACGAGTATCAAGTGGTAATTTGAATGTCTAGACACCTTAATGTATTCTAAGTATTTGTTATACAATGACTGGGCACTCAAGCGACTGATTCGTAGACTAGTAGGCTCCAAATGATGGTTTATTTGCGTCACACTATTCTAGGCAACGTGTGGCCCTAGTTCAAAGACCAATAAAGAAGCTATCAAATTGGGTTAAATATAATGAACTTTGGATGGTATGACGATAAGACAGGAGTGTTTACAACGACTGGGTTACTCAATTCTTCTATCCACTTTGATCAGCACAGTCCAACAAAACAACAAACACAACAAAACAGGAAAAATTTATGAATTGTTTCCATTGTCTGACTTGACTTTGCCGATCACTAATATCTAAGTTAACTTTGACACTTAGACATCATATATTCATATACGATCCAAAGGATCGGCAGGAGGTGTTGGACTATGACCGATTCCTGCTAAACTACATACATATGTATGTGCGCTGTCAGATTTCAATGCCTTCTACCTAATTAGGATTAGAGGAATCTTTGCCATTCTAACCTAGCCAAACGAAGTAGCGAATGTTTTTAAATTATGGATATGGGCGTATTGTAATTGCAAATTCGAGTGAAAACTTGGCATATCATAGATTTTATTTGTTCACTAGATCTTCCACCATGTAAGCCTTTGTTCATAATATAGAATCTCTTTTAATACGTTAAAGGTTCCCATATATTTTATAGTTTGACAGATACCTCAATGCCAACAGCTATTTTGAATTATTCAATCGCACAAGAAAATGTTTTATCGACGCCATTATGAGTCATTTTGGAGGAGTTCAGTGTTAAACAATTACATATACAAAAGAAAGATCAAATTTCGATTTTACTTTGTTATTAATTATAACAAATCAAAACTCAGTGTAACAAAGTAATATATGTGTGTATATTGCTAAACATCAGCGAAACAAATGTGGTTTGCAAATTTCTAAGTCCTCTATCAAAGATGAAGCCTGCATGAAAGTGTATTTTGTGAATGAATTATAGAGCAGACGAGATCATAGATCGTTGTTATCATGCTGTTTCAGGTGTGATTAATTGCGGCAGGACCAGCCAGTGAATCATTTCAATTGTAGATACTCTTCTATACAGTACACTTAATGGACAACAGTGCATTTATTATTTAATGAGCATTCATTGTAGAGTTGTTTCTTTACAGGTATTTTTCGTTCTCGGTCTTCTAGCTGGTCTGCAATACTAAGACCTCCTCGTGTTATGTCAGTTCTAACAAATAAGGCATTCACTTATACCAAATTGGTAAATGATACAGGATTTTTTAAAATTGGCCTATGTTTTATCAGTCCATTACTCAAAAAAGACATGTGGTCATAACACTCCTTCCTATGATACTTACATGTTTGCATCTACCACAGTTTCATAAAGAGAGTAGATAATAATCGTGGCACCAATCAATTTTATTTTAACTGATATTGACCCATTTTATGTTTATTTATACTTGTACTGTTACTGGAAAATTCAATTATTACAATCATATTACACAGAAATCAAACCAACCAGGAAGGCATAACGAACGGTGCATTGCACATTCTTAGCAGAATGTCCATTTAGATCTCCCGCTGTATTCCTAGTAGACCGTCGCCCTAGAGCCGGCAACTATTATTACTAGGACGACAGGTACAGGCCACGGCGCGCATTACGTACATATGTAAATTTCAATATAATCGAATAAAGATCGAGCCGCGACCGCCATATTGAATAATTCATTCGGCAAATTGTAATATTATACAGATTACATTGAAATTTGTCGGTCGGGACGCGCTTGTGCATTTCTTATGCAGCCCTGGTGTGATGCGCTGAGAAAATAATTTTTCGCTATGAATTTAGATTTTATTATTATTCGATTTATATGGCCCTGAAACTGATGGATCCAGTGCAATAATCATATTATAAGTTCTTGTTGGCTGTTTGCTCACAACTGTTTAATGCACTAAAGAACAAGGCTTTCCCTTTGTATGAGAAGAGACCTAGGGTGAGAATATGGTAGAAATATGTACTTATTAATTAGAGACAAGTTTCGTTTATAAAAACTTCGCGTCCGAAAAACCAGTTATCAGGAAAATGCTTATTACGAAGAACAACTTATATAAGGCGCTATATTCATCTCTTTAAGCTTTAGCTGGGCCAATATGGTTGCAAGCCAGATATTCAGATCTTCAAAATAAATTATAGCTTATATGCTGCCGAGGACCAATATCTATAAAAAAGAATAGGATCGTCGAAATCTATTGAGTAATTTTTGTGTGAAGAGTAAATAACAGGCAAGCAAACAAAAATTTCAAAAAATCGGAATGAATCCTTCGAAATATTTTTTTTAGTTTATTTCTAATACAACATTGCTTGGTACAGTTATTTATAAGTATGTATAGATAGATACCATAATGCACTAAGGCTATCTGACCGTATTGCAGTTCAAGAGACATGCTGATTGTGCCCTGGATTTATATTTTCATGATATTCATTAACTACATGTTTCACGTTAAGGAGTGTCCGCACTTGTCAATTGATATAGGACAAGTGATATTTACGAAACTGTTAATTCTACTATGCCGCGATCTTTACATTACATTTTTGTTATAGTTCTTAAAGATCTCTATTAACATTAAATACTAGACGACACATGTCATTAAGATCTTAAAACAACAAATATTTATGGTAAAGTTCGTTAAAAATTTTTGGGTGTCAAGAATGTTGCTACATATTAATTACGATGTAAATATCTTTTTAACACAGAATAGATTTCTACTAAGTTAGTGTGTTTGCCATCGAAGAAATCATCGCCACTTACTATCAGGTGCGATCATAGTCAAGTGCTAACTTATAAGTATAAGTTAAAAACAATAAAAAATCAACACGTGTTATTTTTGGGCCTTAAAAAATAATGTCATTGAATTTCGATATTCTACACTGGCCACTGCATTTTTATTGACCGATTAATTTTTAATGTTAAATATTTTCACGTTTTAATTTGTATGCGTACGCTTTAATGCAATTAGTGACGTGCGCGTACGCAGGAAACAAACGCGTTTTGTAACGGTTTAGTTTGAGTTATAATGTATTATGTTGTTGGCGCCACTGCTGCCGGGAGTGCATACTAATTTACACGTGGAAATAATAGATAATTATTAAAATTTATTATTAGGGAAAAGGCAACGCCATGGGAGCTTCTTTATTTATTGATATTACATGTTGCGTGTTTAAACATAAATTTAAGAATATCTAGTATTCAGCCAAGCACGGAATATGTAAGGTAGTTTATTATTAATTGGCACTCGAATGTTATTAATGAGAATATTCAGTAACGTAAAAAGGGGTTCTTAAAAACCGAGGATTACCTAGGATGAACGTCTTCACGTTATAAATATGTTTGCACTATTTTAACCAATGTAACCTGAAATATACGTAAAAATATATTCAATTAAGTACTGACTTGTTATCTCATGTAGTTTTGACCGTGTCTTATTTATTACCTTCCTTTGATCGTGTCAGGTTTATACAATACAGTGGTCAGGTCATATTCTTAATAAAGCATTACATTGTTTGACATAAAAGATTATAACGATATCTATAGGAAAGCCTAGGAAAGTAAAATTAGAATTATTTATTACATACAAGAAACCAATAAGCGTACGTATTAATAAGCTTATAGACAATCAGGTAATTTCGCTAATATAATGACAGTTTCGAGGTCGGCCTTGACCTATTCCCGTAAGCGAATATGAACACATGTCATGTTCATAAATCTCTAAATGTCCGATCTGTCACCGTTCTATGATCGCCTGGTATCTGTAATTGGTGGTTAATAGGCAATTATTCTCAGTTTATAACACATTTGAGAGCCACTTAAAGTAAAGTGTACTTAGCTATTAAGTGTCGATTTAGATAAGCGAAAGAGGATGTTTTGTGCTTCAATGTGCTCGTTTGAATACAAAATGGCTGTGCTGCCTCGTAAAATAATGGAACTACTAGTAATTTCGGATTGCGTAGGTTCGATATACAGGAAATTTTGTATTGCCTCGATAAATCGTTAAATTAGTAACGCTTAATTTAATTTTAAAAGGGTATTTTTATTTAACCAACAATTTTTTTATTTACTGAAGTACGAACCAATTATAAGCAAACGGTAAGGAATAGAAGCCGAAAAAGGACGTTGAGCGCTATGTACCGACCTATGTACATTACTAATACTACATATACTTAGATTCCTCGTTTTTCTGCTATCCTATTTCGTGATCTCCGAATTAAACAACAGCTGGTGTGGTGGGTAATATGTGCCTGTGAATAGCAATAATGTGTTCAGCGCTTCCGTGCTTCGAAACCACCATTGAACCTACTTGCCGGCTTCTTAACTATGAAAAGAGTGAATTCCGTTGTAGTGAATAACAAATTCTTCTTCTTCTTCTCTCAACCCATCACGGCCCACTATCGAGCCCGGGTCTCTTCTCTGAATGAGAAGGTTAAGGCCATAGTCTACCACGCTGGCCAAGTGGGGATTGGCAGACTTCACACACCTTTGAGTTTTGCAAACTTCCCGGTATGCAGGTTTCCTCAAGATGTTTTCCTTCACCGTTATAGCGAATGACATTTAAATGCTTACAACGCACATAACTCCGAAAAGTCAGAAGTTCGCGCCCTGAGATTCGAACCCAGACCCCCCGAGTAGGAGGCCGAATTCTTAACCACTAGGCTATCACCACTTAATAAGAAATTAGTCAAAATTCAACAAATAAGCTTTCGAATTCACTAGTGTCCGCTTGCGGCTTCGCCCGCGCGGTAGGTATGTGCCTAAAGAGTAGCCTATGTACATACGTATATGTTATTCCAGACTATAATATATCCCTGTGCCGAATTTCACTGAGATTCATACGGTAGTTTTTAATGTGAAGTACCAACAAATATCCATCCATCCTCACAAACTTACTTATTTAAAATATTAGTAGGATAGGATTTTAAATACTTTTGTGCGAAGTTACCCATTTAATTTAATTGATTGCTGAATAAAACTAAAAAAAAACACTTGACACACTTTTCATCCAAACACGATTCCACTTTTATACCCGTAAAACGACGATGTATCAAAACACGATTCCACTATTATACCACAATCGTCACAATGTTTTTAATGTTCTATTTCGACGCGTGGAACGCGGTGGCTTTTATGTTGCCCCAATTTTTTTCCGCTCGTATTTATGACGAGCGCCCGCCCCGTTTCGCCTCCTCATTATTACTATAATTTGTGTACTATTCAATTTCTCGAACTACCCGTCCGCCCATATTATTTATGTTTACTTGTGTTATAAAAAAGCCATAAATTAGCCGTCGGTTGTGAAAGATTGTAAAATTTTATAGCGTAAAATTGACTATCTGGAACTACGGTGTGAGTGGCGTCTCGTTTCGAATCTTGTGGAATTTGGACTCCTGGTATTTACTTATTATCCGTCTAAGGAACTGCTGCAAACTACGGCTGGATAAGTTAATTAGTATGAAAAGGCTTTATTTGCAAGGTTTCCCCTCCTTTTGATGCACTCTGCTGAATAGCCGAGGAGGCTATAGTACCCTGTTCCTTCCGTTGAATATCGCTTTAATTATTCGAAAATTTACCTGTATTAATTTATTTCATCATCCGTCCCATAGTTACCATCCATATTGTTTGTGATAAAAATATTTATTATGTCAACAAAGAAGTCAAGCATATATAATACACCTGGTGTTAAATTGTTAGATAGTAAGGTGGAAATATTAAGTGTGAATATAGTAAAACTTTAATTACTATTGTAGTAATTGAGTACGGGAGGTACATGTACTCGTAATGGACATTATCAGAAAACCTTCTAGGTTATTTACTTACCAAACACCTGTTGAATATTCTGATATATAATATTTAAAAAATATGTAATTAAGTTAAACATTTAATGTTAATTTTTAATCGTAATAGATTTTATTAAGTCAAAGTTAATTAGTTGATTCAATTTATGTATACTTGCCTTGCCCTCCGATAATCTATTAGGCATATGGTAAGAAACAAAAATATTGACATATAAAAACAAGACCTGTTTCGAACGTGCGAGAACAAATCATAAGCAATTTAGGAACCCTTACGAAATTATATATTTTTAAGAATTGTATTACAAAGTAATTAAACACTGTTGGTGAAAATGATATAAAAAATTCAAATTTTATGATAACTCTATTGGGAATGTTTTAATAATAAGCTAGAATGTCGTCTTCGCCACTTGGCATCACCAAAGCAACGGCTGGTACTAATCTACTTAATAATAAATTCGTATGTTTTCCGATTTAAAGAATATTATATTACTACTATATGCCTGTAGCTTCGTTCTTGTAGTATAGGTATAGAAATAAAAAGTTGTCAGTGTGTTTTTTCAAACTAAAATCGGTCTCTATGCCAAATTTCATCTAGATTGGTTCAGGAGTTTTGAAAAGTAAAATAATTATCCATCGGTCCTTAAATACTTTCGCATTTATAATATGAGTAGGATATACTCGTAGTAATACTAATATTAACCAGTTTTAAGTGTCAACCAGTTTGCGTCGTAGACGATTACTGGAGCAATCACCTTATTATATAATAAGCATACGAATGTTTGATTATAATCTAAAATCAACGCAGCTTGTGAAACTTATCTAAACGAGCTACAATTAATTTGATATAGAGTCGAGTTAAATGCAACGTTGACTCATTAATGCCGCATTTAATTTAATTATTAATTTAAATTTTAGGAATTACGCGAGCCGCTATGAATACGTTAACTCAATGGAGAGAGAGAAGGATAATATTAGGCGGGTCGCAAAATTTTATCGGGAACTGAAAATGAAATTCTGGGTATATTTTTTAAACTAGCTTTAGCATCTCCTGTTTTATCCTCACAGGTCGACATTTCAAAAACACTAGAAGATGTTATTATTTATTTTGTATCAATATGATGGTCCCGATATAAGAAACGCCTAGAAATTATCTAGCATGTATGCAGTTGTTCTTTAATGTTCTTTCTTATGCTATTTAACCACACATTAACTTCAGACGGAAAATCATTTAATGGCATGGTAAAAACTATTCGGATACGAAAAGAATAACAGTGACAGAGGTTTGATTGTTGGTTTCTTGAATTAGTAGGACCCGGGTTCACGTGAGGAAACCTGCACTACTGAGAATTCTCTATAAAGTTACAAAAGTGTGTGAAGTCCGCCGATCCGCACGTGGCCAGCGTGGTGGACTATGGCCTGTACCCTGTATTGACACCGGATCCCAGTAGTGGGACAGTTATGGGTTGCAATGACATTCGGACCCGTAAATTGTCTCAAACAAGCAAAAACAAAATTGTGTAGGCGTAACCGGGCGGCGGGTAAAGTTTATGGGACATTTTTATGCCGCCACTTGTACCCGTATTTAGATTCTTGTTATTTATTGAAATTACCCCCTTTTAAGTTTGTATAATTTTAATTTAATTTTGAAAATCTAAATTCAGATGTATACTATTAAAAAAATCTGATTTCCGGTCTTTATGTGTAGATATGACGCGCAACGAAATTATATGTATTAAGGTAAATGTTAAATGTGACAGTTGTATTTCAAGTAGGTTGGTTTAGTTTTAAAAACGAATACTTATGCATACAGCCAGCAGGCATTTTGTAAATAAATTCCTACAGCTCGAAGACATCAACGTCGCTTACCACCAGACAATTTTGTTGTCAAACAATAACTTGT